>SKCR01023331.1:0-49974 GCA_019454045.1 Zanthoxylum bungeanum | reverse complement strand
GTGAGTGCACGTGGCCCACTTTCATTTGGAAACGTGTGGGGCCCACATGACACATGTCATTCTAATGCTTTGCATGTAGATAGTGTACATAGCACTCAATGTCATTGCATGAAGTTTGAGTGTTTGACACTCTAAGCTATTGCATGTGTTGTGTCATAAATTTATTATTAATTTAATAAATTATGGCATAAATATAAATTGATTTTTGGTAAATCATTTTAACTTAATACACAATTCAACTCTCTCATTTCCTCTCTTCTCTCACGCCAAAATAGCCTTGTTCTTCACTGTTTGGAACCAGAAATGGCGTGAACAAAGGGAAGCAAAGAGTGGTTTCTCATGGTGAGAAATCAAGTGCTAGCACACTACGAGTCTTGCGAAGGTGGTAGGGAGGTTCCCCCATGAGACGGGATCCATCCGACGAAGATTGGAGCTCCGTTTCTTCAATCAATTTTCTGTTTTGTAGGACAGTGGACTGTTGCAGTGATGAGATCAATGCAGTGCGTTTTTGGGCTTGAATCATCTCCAAATCGACTCAACCGATCAATGTGAGTATTCCGCTACCTCCGTTGATGTGTTCACACATAATTTCATGTCTTGTTTGATCTTGGGACCTTATAGAAAACCAACACTCAGAGAGTGTTAACAACTTTAAATCTATCCCAGTAGATCTTTATTCCTAGAATAAAGGTTGTTTCTCCCAAGAATTCTACGGAGAATTTTCATGAAAGCCAAGCTTTCTCTGATTGTAATATGGGATATCATTTCCAAGAAATGACATATCATCATTATTTAGGACATTCATGTCAGTGTACTCCCACTAACCTCCTTATATACACAAGAATCATTTCTCATTTTGAATTAAATCATAAACTATTATGATTACATCGAAACGATAATTCCAAGAACCTAATGCTTGCTTCAATCCAAACATGGATCGAATAATCTGCAAACCTTGTTGCTAATTTTGATACGACAAAACCATCAGGATGTTGTAAACATCCTCCAAAAGGTTTCCTTTTCAGGAAATCTATTTTTTGGTTCAGCTGCCATATTTCATAAATGAAACATGCAGCATCAGCAAACATTATGATATCTTTCCGCTACAAGCCTAACTTAGTACGTTGATATGTTGCCTTCCATGTATGTCTTCCTTGAAGACTTATATAGTACCAATAGGCATAATGCCTTGCAGTATAATAACTAGTGTCCATACATAGTTGATATACATGGAATCCATTTCGGACTCATGGCACTTTGCCATAATAGGGAGTCGATACCTTGTATCACTTCCTCACACGTAGTCAGTTCGTATTCCTCAATAGATTGACATCTTTATGAGGTGAGATCAGAAACCCATACCCCAGGTTGTTTTTCGACTCTCTCCGATCTACGCGGTTCTTGTGTATTCAAAGATTATTGGTATAGTTACATCCTTGATGAACTATTTATGTTCCATTAAGGACTTGGTGCCTTGAACAGTATAACTTTGATTTTTCATCGAGTTTTACTATCCTCCCACTTACCACTGCATATCGGTATTCCTCTTAGGAAAACCGCATGGTGAGCAACAATTACATTGTTCTCTAGTGAGTTGTATAAGTACTATACTTTGGTTTTCTTAGGATAACCAATTACATTAGGCACTTATCCAATTTGGGTTCTAGTTTGGTATCATCCAAACGTATGCCTAGCATTCCCAAATCATCAGGAGTGAGAAAGCCCAGTTTCTTTCCTGTTCATATCTAATATGAAATCTGTCAAACAGATTTTTATGGAACCTTATTCAAAATAAGTATTGCACTGTTAATGCTTATCCCATTTTGAAGGAAAATGGTAGCTTAGAGCGACTCATGATTAACCTTATCATGTCCAACAAAATTCGGTTTCTCCGTTCGGACACACCATCAAACTGACGTGTTCCGGGAGGAGTCCTCATTGAAAGAATACTATACTCTTTCAAGTATATGAGAAACTTATTGCTAAGTATTTTCATCATGGTCAAACAGTGATGTTTTAATACTTTAGCCGATTTGTTCGTCTATTTCGTGTCGAAACTCTAAAAGTTTCTGATTTGTGTTCTTCAAAAGAAACACAACCATAACGCGATGCCACATCCGTAAAGGTCACGAAATATTCATATCCACCTTTAGCCTAGCTAGACATGGGCCCACTTGCTTCACTATGAATAGGGCTAACAGATCGGTGGTTCTTGCACTTTCCAAGTAAAAGGTATTTTAGGTACTTTACCTAATAAACTAGATTCGTATACTTTATTTGAGTGGAATCAAATCCGTCCTAGTATCCACTCTTCAAAAGTGTGGATATACGAGTCTTGTTTAATTGTGTCCCAGACTACACTGCCACAAATAAGTCTCATCTGATCAAATCAGTTTGAGCTATTTGTTTGTCATATTATATGTTTGAGATTTATTTATATTCAAAATATTAATATTGTTATTCACATCTAATGTGTTTATCTCAATATCATCTTTATAAAATAAAACACTTTAGTGTTATAAAATATAAAGGTATACTCGCAATGAGTTATACTCGATATAGAGATAATGTTTCTAGTCAAACTAGTTATATTATAACTGTTTCCTAATTTAAGTACACACCCAAATGGTAGTTCCTAAACTTAGGTATCTACGGTTGAAACAGCGACTATCGTCCCGTTTCCGATTCGTAGATTAATCTCATCTGAAGTCAGTATCCTGCTCACAGTAGATTCTGCACATCAATGCATATTTATGTATCACACTAAGTATTTAAAATCCAATTTTAATACTAGTAGTGAACATATTTATGACAAACATATTCGAAGTCAGAGCCTTGATCGTCTTCAATTCCTTCATGTCTGCTTTGTCCATACGGCATTCATGCTTCAATGACCCCGTTTGCCACAATTTAGGCAGACATCTTGGGATATTTCCTTTATCTTCCTAGAAGATTATAATGATTTTGCCTTTGCCCTTTTCACATTCCAGAAGTCTTTGGGCAAGCCTTGGCCTTCTAGAATATTGAAGTAAGATGCGCCTTGCGCTACTTGCCTTATTACAAACTTTGGCTTTGTCTCCTTGAGAATAGCCATTAACTCTCCAAGAGTTATTAATTGCAATTTAATACTTCTAAGATCTAAGAATCGATCTATGAAGATCCTTCAATTTCTTCATCATACTTTAATGATCTAATCCTTAGTTCTGATTAGGAAATTAATGAGTCTTTATGGCAAGCATAATGGATTAAACATTAAAGTTATCATCACATGAATCTTCCAAAGATCATGCTCTACTATTTGCTTAACTCCGGGCTTAGGCCTAAGATGTTATTTTATCAAATAAAGGAAACTATTAGTTTTAGGACTATCCTGAAATTTATTCCCAATTTGAAAATTAAAGTCGTCTAAACACATTTTCCCTAGGATAATGTTTTAAACATTAATCTTTCAATTTAATCTTGATTCTAATAGTCCAACTATTTAATCAACGATTTCAGGTACAATCTAATGTAATGATTACTATAGTCTAACTATATAACTTATTACAATTTTATTATTGGTTAAAATCAAATATATATTGATTACTATAATCCAATTATATAATCATTATAAATGATCGGTAAATTCAAATATATTAATTACTATAATCCAATTATATAATCAACTATAAATGAAGGGTAAAATTCAAATATATATTGATTACTATAATCTAATTATATAATCAACTATAAATGAAGTAGTTTGAATACAGTCTAACTGTTAAATTAAAACAACTATTAAATATCAGTCCAACTAACATTTAATTTATTTGACGAATGATATTTGATTGAGCGTGTATGGCAAGTATCTAAACGAATATTACAAATTTAATTCTTGCCTCCCACTATTTTTCGGCGAGCCTCTAACCCTCTGTGGAGTACTCGGGAAACCTAGTTTCCTAGTGGGCTAGGATCCCGTTAAATAACACACAATCTTGACTTTGGCCAACAAATTATATGATACTTAACTAGGTAGATCTCTAAGATCAATTGGATCCCATCCAATTCCCAGATCTAGTAGGTGGACATCCAAGTCCGAAACATATATCTTATATATGCCAATATATCAAATATATTACCTAACCTTTTTCCTCTGAATCAACTAAGCCTTGGCTTTGGCACAACAAACTTAATGATCCCAGTTAAGCGGAACCCATTGACATGGAAAGCTTCGTAATCAATGTCGATGGACAAGAAGTGATCTTGACTTTGGCCAACAAATCACAACTTGGACAAGACACCGATATGGAACAAAACTCTCATGATTCAAACACATCCGCAATTGACAAAGGTCTTGACTTTGGCCAACAAACCAATGCCAACTTTGGATCTTGAGTAAGAATCACTCAACGGAAGGAAAAATGCTTAATATGTTGTGAGGGTTTTTCGCGTGCAAATTGGCAACCAATTTATTATCTTTGTTAAGGTCTCATCATCATACACCCTTAAACATGCATTCTAAATACATAATAAAGCGCGTATAAATAAATAAATTAATAATGATATACGGATGGATATGTCACAAATTGTTCATAGAACAAATCACTCCATTTCCTCTCCCCGACTAGAACTATTCTAACTTCTACCCAATTACAAAATACAATAAAGAAACCTCATTTACATTTAGGGGAATTGGTGAGAAGAGAATACAATGAGAAATGAGATAAAAGGCTGGACACGCAGGTCCAATTTAAATAAATTCTAAATTTATTACAATTTCCAAAATTGCCCTCGCCTTTAATATCCATCCGATATGCATTATTCATGCAATACATTCATGTATTCATACAAATCATGTTATTCAATCAATCTAATCCAATTAATCAATCTTTGAATTAATGACCATAACATGTTCATACAACGATTTGATTTGCGTGAGTCAAACTCGTTTAAGAATAAATACTCAAGTAAGTATTCATGAATTATATCGAACTACAACTTTAAATCCAATTTATTTTGTATTCAATACTAATTCCAAATTAAATATTTACAATTACTTATAAGCCTTAAAGACTTGGATTCCAAATCCAATCTTAATGGGTCTCAAAGGCCCAATAACATCTAATGTCATTTCAATTAAAGTCTAATGGGCTTTTAATTAATTCTTAAGGCATGGGCTTTGGCCATAATGGGTCAAACCCAAAATGCCAAGACCCAATAGGAATCACCATATTGTCTACAAATTAATTTAGGCCCATTAGGCCCAATTAAATTCTTTTAAGGGCCAAGTGATGTATTTGGACTTTATGGAATTGGTTTTGGGCCCAATTGGATCCAATCCAAAAGTCCAAAACCAAACTTAGTCAAAACAAGCCCATTAAGCCAAAATACACACTTTTAGCCCAATTCATAATTAAAGGCTTATTAACATAATTATAAATTCCAATATCACAATTACTTTAATTAAAGTGTATTAGCCATGATTAATTAATTAAACTCAATATTTCCAAAATACCAATTAACTTAATTAATCATGCTTAATCCAATAATTCATGCTCAACACAAATTGAAGCCAAAATACATCATTTCATGCTCAACACAAATTGAATCCTAAAATCATCATTTCATGCTCAACATGCTCTTTGATTATAACATAAACATTATTGACTTTGATTCTAATCCAATCAAACCAACAATCAACATTTAAACATGCATTTAAACACATCATTTCATGTTACAAAATTAAAAACTGCAGTACTATTCACTGTAATTTTCGGCCATGCTAACAAAATTTAATTTTGTTTCTTGATTTGTTTCAAATCTAATCATGCACAACTATAAGTTAACATATTCTAAGCATGCCAAAGCATCAATTTGAAAGAATCATGCTCAAAACATAAAAGCCCCAAATTTTAGTCTCATTAACCATAAAATTTTCATGCTTAAAATTGGCTCTTGATACCATTGTTAGTGTTCCTAGAACATGCCAAGGATCTAATAAGCATGAAAACATGTTCATAAATTCAAAATAAGTTGCGGAATTACTTACATTGAATGGATTTGAGCTTTTAAAATTTTGAGAAGAAGATCCAAGATCCAAGATGCTTCCTTTGTTGATTCCAAGCTTTGAGTTGAAGATCTCCAAGATCCTTCCTTTGTTGATTCCAAGCTTTTGAAGTTGTTTCCCTATCACCTTTGTTGATTTGTGAAGTGCTAGCTCCTTTGAAATTGCAACAAAATCAAAGGAAGAGATGGACAAGCTCACGCCACTTTGAGATGATATTAGGGTTTCATTTGTTCAAAGTGTCAAGTGTGATGCATACACAAGTGAAGAGAGAGAGAAGAGTTTTAGGTAAAACCAATTTACCCTTTTACCTAAACAAGGTAGTTGGGTAAATGATTTCACCAAAACCATTCCAAGGTAGTTGGATGGTGGGTGGCTTGGCATAAATGCCAACTACCCTCCCAACTACCACATGTGAAGTGGGCCCCACATTTGAATTCAAAATTCAAATGTCTCTACGAACATTTGCCTCGGCTCGGTTCCGTTTAATCCGATTAAACGAACTTTCGTCGCTAAATAATTAAATCTAATTTAATTAAATAACGATGCATCGCAAATATATTACGAATGTCGTCTACGAATTAATTCTAAATTAATTCGCTCGTTCGCATTAAAGTCCAACTTTTATTTCGTAATGAAATTCAATTCATATTAACATATCCGATATATTAATTTTAGCCCATACAAAAATTAAATAGAAAAATCAAATTTAACTATTAATTTTATTTACCGATTAATTCCAAATTAATCGCGTTCTCTCTCTTCCGAACACATTTAATCCCAGATTAAATAATACCTCATTAATCCCAGATTAATTTTCTCTCTCTTAATTAATCCCAGATTAATTATCTCTCTTAATTAATCCCAGATTAATTCTAATTAAATCATTGTCATCGGTGAATCTTTGGGAAGCGACCCAAGAGATCCCTGGATATGTTGGCAGTAAATACGGTCATCGGATTATCCGAATACGTGTGTACCTCGTACCACATGCTTATTGATTTATAAGACATGGTTGGCTTCTAGCAAAGCACCGTGCCTACCCAATTCTCCAGAAATATTCTTACTGGAATATATAATCTATGTCAGGCGTATATACGTAGTATTGCGTATGTCGATCCAGTATCGGATGTCACGTGCTAGGCCTGGGGCTGGAATGTGTCTGCCCCGTACGAAGCACATGTCAGATGTCTAGTAACTAGTCTCTATAATCGGATATACATGACCTAGTCATAACATCCCGATGACTGCAATACTTAAGAGCACTAGTACCGTATCCTACGTGACATCATCTCCACTATGACTGGAGTGATACTTCCGTCTTGACATCACACCCAATACACTATGATTCTCAATATACCCAGCAGAGGCATACACAGAACCAGTTAAAGCCCTGGACGACCAAAACTAAAGCATACCGATTGTCGCAAGCATTAGCGGTGCAAGTCTCAAGTTAAGACCAAATACACTTACCCTGATTTCAGACTTCCATAGACACATAGTCATACCACCAATGGAATTCCGAGGGGTCTATCTAGAGCAAAGCTATTTTCCGTACCATCGGTAAAACACAACCTCCTATTGCACTTTCATGAGTATCCTATACCCAAATATATGAGAACTATGCCGTTATGATCTCACATAACACGCACAAGTGTAATACTAGTCTATTCCGCATTATCGATGTCCAGTCTCGATAATACTACGACTAGGGATATTTAATGATTAATCCTTCGTGGACTGATACTGTCTCATATCATCTCAATCCAGGAACTAATCATAAGGACCTCCTATCATTTATACATCTATGGGATCTAATCACAAATGATAAGAGTGCAATCTCCTTGTCACATAGTTAATTTGTACAACAACACCATGATCTGTACAAATAGTGACGCTATGGGTCATAATTGTCCAACATGCGGACCAATGTCAGTTACCGCTAGAGGTGGATTCTCATACTTCATTACTTTTATCGATGATCACTTGCGATATGGGTATGTGTACCTTATGCGGTACAAATCTGAAGCCTTTGAGAAATTCAAAGACTTCAAAGCTGAAGTAGAAAACCAGCTTAATAAAAGTATTAAGTCACTGAGGTGTGACTGAGGTGGTGAATACTTAAGCAATGAATTTCAAGATTAATGAGAGAAAATGGAATTGTTTCCAATGGACTCCTCCGGGAACTCCACAACATAATGGGGTCTCCGAAAGAATAAATCAGACATTATTATATATGGTCCGATCAATGATGCCAGACACAGATCTACCTCTTTCATTTTGGGGTCTTACTTTAGACACTGCAACACTACTACTAAACCAAGTTCCTTCCAAGACTGTTAGTGAAACACCATATGATTTATGGTCTGGGAAACGTCATAGTCTTATGACCGGCGTAAACACACACGTATAACGCAAGCGTATGTATCATTCAAGTAGTATAAAAATATCGATCCCACGAGGACTTAATTCCTACAGTTGCTATTAATTATTGATACTATTTAGTTACAAGTATCTAATTATAGGGAGAAGGGAATTGATTGCTTTTGGTTGGTTGAATGTGGTTTTGCAAAATAAAATAAAAACAGACTCAAATGAAAATACTAAGGAAAATAAAAGAAAAGACTCAAGGATCTAGGGTCGACTCTACACAATATTATTATAAAGATGAATTGATTATATTATTTATGTAATAAATCAGTTTGCTAACCTGGAACACGAAATTATGCAAAAGCCTCTGTCGATGGTCAGACGCAAATACCCAATATAACCCAATTGAACCATATGTCTATGTCAACCAAATTACCTGGATTCATTAAGATCAAGTTCCAATTGTGGCTACCCCCGCCCAACAGGTATATGTCTATCCTGTAAGGAAATCTATTAAAGGTTTATTTATCCTCAAGAAAGATCGTGGGCTATTGAATCTAAGGCTGAAACCTAAAATCCCTATGTCTAGTTCATTTTAAGTTTACCACATCAATTTTATTGGTGATCAGACAACAAGAAGCATTAAGCTTAAGACTCGATAAACAAACTAAAGAATTACCCATAAAAAGAAAATCAATTATTAAGTGTGAATATTGTGTTTCATCACTTCCCTAGAATAAAATAAAATGATGGGGGTTAGAGGATCCACTTTTAGAAATCTCAAATTATTATAATATGGAAATTGCCAGTATTATCGAATTAAGTTGAACCAGCCATAAAGGCGGTGTTATTATTTATCCATAAACCAGCCATATAGGCGGTAATTATATGTCACCTAAAGACCAGCCATATAGGCGGTGTCACATTATGTTACATAATTAACACCAGCCATTAAGGCAGAATCAACTTTTAATTCATATTACAATTTCCATATTATAATTAAAGTGAAATTAATCTACCTTTACTATTTTATAATTTAGAAATCTCCCTTATTATAATATATAAATTTGTGTGATATTTACCAACCAGCCATATAGGCGGTATTCTGATTAAGTCAAATTAATAATTAATTACCAACCGACCAACCAGGCGGTATCCTCATTAAGTCAGGTTTTAAATAATTTATATATTATAATTAAGGGAGATTAATCTAAATTATAAAATAAAAAGCTTCACCTTTACCCCAACAGTAATTAATTACTGAACATAAAGAAGAAAAAGAAAAGAAAAGAAAATTTTATTACAAAAAGTAAAAGTGCATAATTAAAAATACTAAAAGTAAAAATGCTTAATTTAAATTACAAAAACTTAAACACACAAGATGCAATCCTTAAAGTCCTTACAAAACTCAAGGAAGGCATTATTTGAATTGACTTATTGACATCGAGTTGAATTTATAGGCCTCGGTAAGGTCCCAACGTCGCGACGCCAAAGCCTTTGGCATCGCGACCCCTGTAGATCTTCGACACGTGTTGGCTTGGCTTCGCGAGATAGTGACACGTGTCACTTTTATCGGTAGTTGAATTATTGATGTCGGCAACATGTGATGGCGACACGTGTCCAGGCGCACGTTAGCATGATCCGCTGAGATTTTGACACGTGGCAGGGTGTATTTTAGCGTAGATGGTGATTGTCGGCATCTTAAGATGATGACACGCGGTAGAGTAGAGTATTTTTGCAGATCGGTTGTGATGTTGACACGTGGCACGACGCACGTTAGCAAAGTCAACTTTTCAGATTCTGACACGTAGACCTGGCGCACGTTAGCAAGGACTCAGCGCACGTTAGGCGTCGCGACGCCAACAAATTACCAAAATACCTTTTTTTGCCAATTTTCACTGTTTTGCTCCAAATCACCTCAAGAATGTCCTGAAACTTTATTTATCTACAAAATAACACAAAACACATCAAAATATTCACAAAACTCAAGAAACTATACAACATATTAGGTTAAATGAGTGGGAAATAGTGATATAATTACCACTCATCACACTCCAAACCTAACATTTTGCTAGTCCTCGAGCAAAACACAAAATAAAATAGCATAATAAAATTTAACTAAGCCACTTTCATAGGGATCACAGTTGCATTTAGCGTATGCAACAAGCCTTTAAACCCCTAGGTGTCCCTAGTGGACGAGTTATAGTGTCGTGAGGGTTTACAACAATGATACCCCAAACATTTTACAAAAGTAAAAAAAAAGTAAAACTAATGCACACAAAAGAAAAAAGACAAGCGAAAAGAGAATAAAGAAGTTAGTGACTAATCAGGTGAAACTTCTACTCCAAGTTACTAGCTGTTTTGTTTCTTTCTAAATTACTGAATAAGTAAATTCTCCGATTATATTTACCATTCTCCATATACACAACCCAATAATATTAAACAAATCTTTTTTCCCACAACAGTCATAAGTGCAGTTGATAAGAGAGTAATATTTTTGTCCTAAAGTTCTATCAGATTTCACACTTTTTTGTAGCAATGGATAATTTTTCAGATTTTTTCTTTGATTTTTTTATTTTATTTTATTTTTTATTTATATACAATATCTTCCGTCTATGTAGCGAGCTTTGGGTCGGTGGCTCCCAAACCAGTTGGCTTTAGGGCACCATTTATTAAGACACCCCTACGGACTTAATTACTCAGACTTCAGATATATATAATTTTGCAGCATCTTTGATCCATGTAGCGAGCTTAAGGCATGGACTTTTGGTCAACTCGAGTCAAACCGAATAACCAAAATCCAATCCGGGAGTTACCCCATAAGCCTAGAAATCAATCTTGGCCCATTAGGCCCAATTAAACTTTAAAGGTCCAATAGTCGCATTTGGGCTTTATGGATGCGGTTTTGGGCCCAATTGGATCCAACCAATTTTGCCTAAACCCTACTTTGTACAACAAAGCCCAATAAGCCCAATTACAACAATTCAAGCTCAATTTCCAAAATTAGCCCAATTAATTAAATTTAACAAATCCAATTTCGCAATTTAATTACCTAAAGTGTATATCATGATTAATCACCCAAATTAACATTTCTAAAAATCAATTCATACAATTAATCATGCTCATTTTCATCATCACATGTCCAACACATTTTGATTAAAATCAAACCCATGACATGCTTTTTAAGTCTCGGCCAAAAGGGAATTTATATGTCCGATTCGGTTTCAATCCAATTAAACACACAATCGACATTAAATCAACACTTCTAATCGTTTCAAGTCATCCAATGATCAACGAAACAAAATTCCAAGACATTTAGGGCATACACCTATTCGGCCAACACAAGCATTTTGGGGAAATTTGTTCCAAACAATTTTTAATCAATTGATCCAATCAATCTTCAATTAAAACATATTTAAGCATACTTAATCATCCAATTTCATAATTGCATGCTCAAATCAATTTTACCCATTTCATGCTCATTATCATTCTTGGCAATTTGGGGATTTTACGTCCGATTCGAATTCAATCCAATTGATTCTATAATCGACATCAAATCATCACCGATGATTTCCAACACATCCAATTGTCAAAAATCAAAAATCCCAAGACATTAAGACAATAACAATTTTCGGCCAAGGTAGCAATTTGGGGAAAAAATGATCCAATCACAATTTGTTGAAATTGACCCAATCAATCTTCAATTCAAACACAATTAAGCATACAAATCCATACAATTTAATTTATCATGCTCAAATCAAGTTTGCCCAATTTTTAGCCCTAACTGTTTCATGCTTTTAAACCCAGCTCTTGATGCCATTGTTGAGTTTTCTAAGGGTCCAAGATCAAAATTCAAGCATGAATCACAAGTGAATACAACGACGAAAGTTGCGGCGGAATACTTACATCGATCGGTTGAGCGACGCGGAGGCAACAAATCATCAAAAACTGCTCACTGCCTCACTGCAATGTGCGCCCACTGTTGCAGTTTATGCTTCTGTTTTGCGCCATTCGGAGTCCTCGAACAAGCTCCAAGCTTCGTCGAATGGTTCCCGGCTCATGGTGGACTTCCCTATACCTTCGCATTGATCCCGGAGTGTGTGCACTCTTGTTTTGCCACAAAACCACAATTTGCTTCCTGTTGTCCCTCCATTTCCACGGCAGTGAACTCCAAGCAAGAACAGAACAAAATTTTGCCCTCTAAGGGCGTGAGAGAGAGAAAGCATTTCGTGCTTACAAAACGTGAGGAGAGACTGGAGAGAGTGTAAAGTAAAATGTGTATTAGGTTTTTATATTTTTTCAAAAAATAATAATAACAATATACACTTTTTTCATTTGAAAAAGTCAAGCATTTAAATGCTTCAACTACCTCATTATCACCATCAATCACATCAATAAATCTTGTCAAGTCACATCACTCAAAGTGACAAATGATTGACGCTTGATGCGACTAGCGATTTGACGCTTGATTTGACTTGCGTGCCGAACTCGAATTCGAAACGTGAATGCGCTTGCAAAAACATCTCGGGCTCGGGTTCGCTATTCTCAATTAGCGAATTTTCCGTTGCGTCGTAATTAAATGATTACGCCTAGCGAAATCACTATTCACGTCGCTAACGAATTAATTCTAAATTAACTTCGTTCACCCGAATTAAAATCTAATTTCAATTCCGCGTCAAAATCCAATTTCCTTTAATATATCGAATATATTAATTAATCGATTAATTCCAATTAATCGTTCTCTCTCTTTAAATGATATTTTATCCCAGATAAATATCTCGCGATTAATCCCAGATTAATTTTCTCTTCATCTAATTAATCCCAGATTAATTAAAAAGTGCGAGTCATACGTCATCGTGATGAATCTTTGGGAAGCGACCCATGAGATCCCCGGATATGTGCAGTAATGACGGTCGTCGGGAGTATCCGAATCACGTACGTACCAAGTACTACGTTCTACCGATTTTACGAGACAAGGTCGACTCCTAGCAAAGCACGATGTCTACCAAATTCTCCGTGTTGGTTTCTATAATATGTCCCAAGGAAAGATTAAGCATTTGAAATACAACAATGAATATATATATTAAAAGATGAAGTATGGCGGAATCATACTTACAATGCTTAGTGATGAAGAAAATAAACCAAAATGGAAGCTCCAGGTTGGGATGATTCGGCCAAGAAGAGAAGAGGTGGAAAGCTCCAAGCTTTGTGTATTCCAAGCTCTTTGATGGTTTCCCTATCACCTCTTATGATCCCTTGAAGGTGCTAGCCTGTGTGTGATAGATGTTCCAAACAACCACAATTTCTTCAAGTTTGCAACAAAAATGAAGAAATGGAGAGCCCAAAACTGTTTCAGGTTTCGGCAATTAGAGAGAGAAGAGAGTTTGTTATATGTTAATTTTTTGTTACCAAAAATCAATTTATATTTATGCCATAATATTTATTAAATTAATAATAAACTTATGACACAAACCATGCAATGGCTTAGAGTGTCAAACACTCAAACTCCATGCAAAACAATTGAGTGTATTGTACACTATCACCATGCAATGCATTATCAATAAATAATGCATATAATGACATGTGTCATGTGGGCCCCACACGTTTCCAAATGAAAGTGGGCCCACGTGCACTCACGCGTTCGGGTTCGATATTTCCGAAATACCGAACTTACGTCGCGACGTTAATTAAATCGAATTTAAATAAATAATTGCGCCTAGCGAAATTATTATTTACGTCGCTAACGAATTAATTCTAAATTAACTCGTATGCCCGAATTAAAATCTAATTTTAATTTCGCGTCGAAATCGAATTTCGATTATTATATCGAATATAATAATTTTATCGATTAATTCCAAATTAATCGTTCTCTCTCTAAATAAGGCACTTTATCCAAGATAAAGTTTCTCCGCAATTAATCCAAGATTAATTAAGTCCGAATCAAATATCATAGGTGAATCTTCAGGAAGCGACCCAAGAGATCTCCGGATATATTGGCAGTAAATACGGTCGTCGGATAATCCGAACACGTACGTACCTCGTACTACGTTCTTACCGATTCACAGACAAGGTTGGCTTCTAGCAAAGCGCCATGCCTACCCAATTCTCCAGAAATATTCTTATAGGAATATAAGATCTATATCAAGCGTAGTATACCGTAGTATTGCTTACATCGATCCAGTATCGGATGATCACATGTTAGGCCTGGGGCTGGAGATGTGTCTGCCCCGTACGAAACATATATCGGACATCAAGCAACTAGTCTCTTTAAATCGGACAATCCTGACCTGGTCATATTGTCCCGACGGTTGCAACCTTTTATAGAGTACTAGTTCTGTGTCCTGCGTGATCATCACCTCCATATGTCTGAAGTGATACTTCCATCTCGACATCACATCCAGTACACTACGATTCTCGATAAACCCAGAAGAGGTGTACACAGAACCGGTTAAGGTCCCCAACCACCAAAACCAAAGTTTACCGATTGTCGCAAGTACTACGAGCGATGTAAGTCTCAGGTTAAGACCATATACACCTACCCTGATGCGGCCTCCCATAGACACGCAGACATACTACCAATGGGATTCCGCGGGGTCTATCCAGAGCGAAGCTGTTTTCCGTACCATCGGTAAAACACAACCTCCTATCGCACTTGCATAAGTATCCAATACTTAAATATATGAGAACTATGCCGTTGTGCCCTCACAACGTGCACAAGCGCAATACTAGTCTATTCCGCATTATCGATGTCCGATCTCGATAATACTCCGACTAGGGATATTTAATGATTAAACCTTTATGGATTGATACTGTCTCATATCATCTCAATCCGGTAATCATATGGACTTTCGCCATTTATATATCAAAGTAAATAATATTACAAAACGGCAAAAGGCAATTTCATTATCACATAGTTAATTTTGTACAATAATACAATATCATTTACAAACAGTGACGCTATGGGACATAATGTCTAACAATCTCCCACTTGGCCTATAGCCAGTCACTCAAGCATCTAATACCCGAACTATGTATGTGTCGTTCAAAAACTTGCTGAAGAACAGCCTTCGTCAGCGGATCTGCAATGTTGTCATCTGATGTGACCTTCTCGACCTTTACATCGCCACGATGTATATCTCCCGAATCAGATGGTAACGTCGAAGAACATGCTTGGACCGTTGATGAGACCTTGGTTCCTTAGCCTGTGCTATAGCCCCGTTATTGTCACAATACAATGGAACGGGCTCAGCTGCTAACGGAACTACTCCTAATCCGATTAGGAACTTTCGGATCCAAACTGCCTCCTTTGCTGCTTCAGATGCAGCGATGTACTCCGCTTCTGTTGTTGAATCGGCAACAGTATCTTGCTTGGAAGATTTCCAGCTCACTGCTCCGTTATTCAAACAAAAAATGTACCCGGATTGCGACTTGTAGTCATCCTTGTCGGTTTGGAAACTTGCATCGGTATACCCAGATACCGCAAGTTCTCCACCTCCATAAATTAAGAAAGCATCCTTAGTTCGTTTAAGATACTTAAGGATATTCTTAACTGCTATCCAGTGACCTTCACCTGGATCGGCCTGATAGCGACTGCACATGCTCAAAGCATATGAGACATCAGGTCGTGTACATATCATGGCATACATGATCGATCCGACTGCCGAGGCGAACGGTATCCGACTCATGTTGTCTCTCTCTTCCTGAGTCTTAGGACACATGTCCTTAGACAGAGAGGTACCACGTACCATTGGAACCAATCCCCTCTTGGATTGTTCCATGTTGAATCGCTTCAACACTTTATCAATGTATGTACTCTGGGAGAGTCCAAGCAGCTTTCTAGATCTATCCCGGTAGATCTTTATTCCAAGAATAAAGGCTGCTTCTCCCAGATCTTTCATGGAGAATTTTAATGAAAGCCAAGCTTTCACCGACGTTAGCATGGGAATGTCATTGCCTATAAGCAATACGTCGTCGACATAAAGGACAATAAAAGTAAGTGCTCTCCCACTAACCTTCTTGTATACACAAGGGTCATCTGCGTTTTGCACGAAATCATATTCTTTTATGATCTCATCAAAACGCTGATTCCATGACCGTGATGCTTGCTTCAATCCATAAATGGATCGATTTAACTTACAAACCTTGTTTGCAAGTCTTGGTACGATAAAACCGTCAGGCTGTTGCATATAAACATCCTCCAAAAGGTTTCCGTTAAGGAAAGCGGTTTTAACGTCCATCTGCCATATCTCGAAGTCGAAATATGCAGCTATTGCAAGCATTATCCGAATGGATTTAATCATGGCAACGGGTGAGAAGGTTTCGTCATAATCAATACCATATTGTTGACGATACCCCTTCGCTACAAGCCTAGCTTTGTACGTTTGTACGTTGCCATCCATGTCGGTCTTCTTCTTGAAGATCCATCTGCATCCAATAGGCTTTACGCCTTCTGGTGCATCAACCAGTGTCCAAACTTGGTTGGCGTACATGGAATCCATCTCGGACTTCATGGCTTCTTGCCATAAAGCGGAATCGATATTTTGTATCGCTTCCTCATACGTAGCCGGCTCATTATCCTCAATAAGATTAATATCTACATGAGGTGAGATCAGGAACCCATACCTCTCAGGTACTGTTCTGACTCTCTCCGACCTACGCGGTCCTTGTGTATGTGAAGTTTGTGGTACAGACTCATCCCGGACGGTCTGTTCTTGTTCCGTCGTTGATTCATTGCCAGGAACAGTATCACTACGATCTTCATCGAGTTCTACTTTCCTCCCACTTACCACTGCATTTATAAAATCCTTCTCAAGGAAAAATGCTTGTAGAGCAACAAATACTTTGTTCTCTTGTGGGTGATAGAAGTAATATCCTTTGGTTTCCCTAGGATATCCTACGAAAAGGCATTTATCAGATTTGGGTTCAAGTTTGGTACCTTCCAAACGTTTAACATATGCCCAGCATCCCCAAATCTTCAGGAAAGAGAAACCTGGTTTCCTTCCTGTCCATATCTCATATGGAGTCTGTTCAACAGACTTCGACGGTACCTTATTCAAAATAAGTATAGCACTGTTTAATGCGTATCCCCAGAAGGATATTGGTAGCTCAGTGCGACTCATCATTGACCTTACCATGTCCAACAAGGTGCGGTTTCTCCGTTCGGACACACCGTTTAATTGCGGTGTTCCAGGAGGAGTCCACTGTGAAAGAATACCATATTCTTTCAAGTAATCTTGAAACTCATATAACTTAAGTATTCGCCACCACGGTCTGACCGTAATGTCTTAATACTCTTCCCTGTTTGTTTCTCCACTTCGTGTCGAAACTCTTTGAATTTCTCAAAAGTTTCCGACTTGTGTCTCATAAGATACACATAACCGTAACGAGATGCATCATCTGTAAAGGTTACGAAGTAGTGAAATCCACCTCTAGCCTGGCTAGACATGGGCCCGCATACGTCAGTATGAACGAGAGCCAACAGTTCTGTGGCACGTTCACCTTTACCGCTAAAAGGTGATTTAGGCATTTTGCCTAAAAGACAAGATTCGCAGACGTCATATGAATTGGGATCAAATTCGTCCAAGTACCCACTCTTCGAAAGTGTGGATATGCGAGTCTTGTTGATGTGTCCTAGACGACAATGCCACATATAAGCTTCATCTTTTAGATTACTCCTTTTGAGCCTTTTGTTTGTCATTTTAGGAGATTCATTTATATTCAAAATATAAAGACCGTTATTTGCAACAGCTGTGCAAATTTCTGCATCATTTTTATATAAATAACACCCAGTGTTTCTAAATACAAAAGTGTAACCCTGCTGGGTTAACAAGGATACAGATATAATATTCCTAGTTAAACTAGGTACAAAAAACAGTTCAAAAGTTTAAGTACATGCCCTGAGGGCAGTTCTAAAACAAAAGTCCCTACGGCCAAAACAGCAACTGGTGTTCCGTTTCCGACCCGTAGATCCATCTCCCCTGACGCCAGCACCCTGCTATCCTGCAGATCCTGCACATCAGTACAAATATGAGCACCACAACCAGAATCAAAAATCCAATTTTTAAAACTAGAAGTATTCATATTTATCTCAATAACAAACATACCAGAGGCGATAGCCTTGCCAGCCTTGATATCCTCCCTCTGCCATTTGCCCATTCGGCAGTCACGTTTCCAGTGACCCCTCTTGCCGCAGTTGAGGCAGATGTCGCGAGATTTGTCCTTTGGCTTCCTAGAAGCCACTGTCAACTTGCCTTTGCCCTTTTTCTTGAACTTCTTCTTCCTCGCACCTCCAATTGCCTTGGGCCCAGCCCTTGGCGCATGAGAGGTCGATGCATAATGCGCCTCGCGCTTGCTCCCCTTTAGGAGTTCCCTTTCGGACTCCTTCAGCACGGACAACAACTCTCCAAGAGTGTCGTCAGTATCCATCAACTTATAGTTGATGATGATTTGTTTCCAAGTATCGGGTAGCGATTGTAATAGCATATCAATCGTCAGCTCTGCCTCCAAGACAATGCCCATCTTGGCTAACTCATCTATGTCAGCGATCATTTGAGTCCCGTGGCCTCAACTGATGCGCCGTCTGTCATCCGGGAGCGGAAGAGTTTCCTTACTAGCTCGTACCTCTCATCCGCTTGTTGGTGCGGTGGAGATCACGCAATCTTGCCATCATGTTATAGGGATCCAAGTCCCTGTTCTGGCGTCTGAAATGCTGGGTCATTGCAGCTAGCATAACTGACTGAGCTTGGTCACAATCGTCACTATGAGTCTTCCATAACTCTAGCTCCAGTGGCTCAGTGGGTTTAGGCGGGAGAGGTCTCTGAATAGTATACAGTACCCTCTCAGCCCCAAGCACTATCTTGAGGTTCATTTCCCAGTCGGCAAAGTTTGTCCCTTTGAAGACATTATCGCCCATGATTATGTCGCGGATATTACCTTTGCCAGTCATCTTGACAACTATAGTCCAACTATAAAGTCAACGATGTTATGGGTACAGTCAAACTGTTACAAGTAAAATAACAATATATTAGTCCAACTAATTATTAAAATATTGACGAAATAATTTTGAAAGACGCGTAAGGCTAAGTATCTGAACGAAATTGCAAATTCAATAATAGCCTCCCACTATTTTCTTCAAGTCTCTAACCCTCTGTAGAGAACTCGGGAAATCGAATTTCCTAGTGGGCTAGGATCCCGTTAAATAACACACAACCTTGACTTTGGCCAATAAAAATTGTATGCTATTTAACTTAGGTAGATCTCCATGATCAATTGGATCTCATCCAATTCCTAGATCCGGTTAGGTGGACATCCAAGTCCGAAACATATGTATAATGTCAATGTATCCATTACATTTTCCTAACCCTATCCTCCGAATCATCTAGGCCTTGGCTTTGGCCAAAAACAAACCTAATGATTCCAGTTAAGCGGGACCCATTGACGAGGAAAGTTTCGTAATCAATGTCATTGGACAAAAAGTGATCTTGACTTTGGCCAATAAAAATCACGATTTGGACAAGACACCGATATGCAACAAAACTCTCATGATTCAAGTACATCCTTGATTGACAAAGGTCTTGACTTTGGTCAAAAACAAACCAATGCCAACTTCGGATCTTGAACAAGAACATTCAATGGAAGGATATTTGCTTAATATAAATTGAGGGATTTTCGCGTAATTGGCAACCAATTTATTTATCTTTGTTAGGTCTCATCATTACACCCTTAAGCATGCTTCTAAAACATCATAAAGCGCGTAAAGTAAATTAATAGTGATATGCGGATGGATATATAAACAACTTGTTCCTAGAACAAATCACTCCCTTTCCTCTCCCCGCTAGCACTATTCTACTTCTACCCAATTACATAATACAATAAGAGAAACCTCATTTACATTGAGGGGAATTAGGTGAGAAGAGAATACAAAGAGATAAAGAGATAAGGCTGGACACGCAGGTCCAATTTATAAATTCCAAATTTACAATAATTTCTAAAATTACCCTTTCCCTTCTAATATCCATCCGATATACACTATTCATTCATCACATACATATATATTCAAACAAGACATGCTTTTACAACCAATCTAATCCAATTAATTAGTCTTGTTTAAGTGATCATCCAATGTTCAAACAACGGTTTGATTTTGCGCGAGTCCAACTCGATTGAGAATAAGTACATAAGGTACGAATTCGCGAATTATATCGAACTACTTATTAAATCTAATTTAATTCGTATTCAATACTAATTCATTATTTAATTCCAAATTAAATGTTTACACTTTTAATGTGCTTTAAAGACTTAGATTCTTCTAAATCTAATCTATTGGGTCTCAAAGCCCAACTAACATCCAATGTTTAATTTAATTCAAGTCAAATGGGCTTTCAATTGATTTATTAAGGCTTGGGCTTTGGTCAATGTGGGTCAAACCCAATTACCAAGCCCAAATAAGGAATCACCCTTAAATGCCATAAAACCAATTTTAAGCCCATAAGGCCCAATTAAATTATTAAAGCCCATTATTTATATTTGGACTTAATGGAGTGATTTAGGCCCAAATTGGATCCAATCCTTTTGGCCCAAATCTACTTGGTCCAACCAAGCCCATTATGCCCAAATACAATATTAAAAGCCCAATTCACCAATTAAGCCCATTAATTAAATTTTAATATTCCAAACATTAAAGTCCAATTAATTAAAGTGTAATAATACCAAGATTAATACATTAAACCAAATATTTCAAAAATACCCATTTAATTTATTAATCATGTATTGTTCAAAACATATGTCCAACATTAATTTAACAAAAAATCAAGTCATTTTCATGTCTATGTGTATTCGGCCAAGGTGAGTTTTTTGTGTCGATTTGTTTTTCAATCCGATTGAATTACTAATCTACGTCCCGTATACGTTCTAAGTCATCCAATGATCTTAAACACAAAAAATTCCAACACATCCAATGTGACACCATTCGGCCAAGGCATAAATTTGGGGAAAAAATCATCCAATGCATTTTTCATAAAATTGATTCCATATATGTCATATACATACATATAAGCATACTCATTCATCAAATTTCACAAGAACATGCTTCAATCAATTTTACCCAAATTTTAACCTAAAGTATTTCATGCTTAAACCTAGCTCAATGATACCATTGTTGGTTTCTATAATATGTCCCAAGGAAAGATTAAGCATTTGAAATACAACAATGAATATATATTAAAAGATGAAGTATGGCGGAATCATACTTACAATGCTTTAGTGATGAAGAAAATCAAACCAAATGGAAGCTCCAAGGTTGATGATTCGGCCAAGAAGGAGAAGAGGTGGAAAGCTCCAAGCTTTGTGTATTCCAAGCTCTTTGATGGTTTCCCTATCACCTCTTTATGATCCCTTGAAGGTGCTAGCCTTGTGTGTGAATATAGTTCCAAACAACCACAATTTCTCAAGTTTTTTGCAACAAAAATGAAGAAGAAGAAGGAGAGCCCAAAACTGTTTCAGGTTCGGCAATTAGAGAGAGAGAAGAGAGTTTGTATATTTTAATTTTGTTACCAAAAATCAATTTATATTTATGCCATAATATTTATTAAATTAATAATAAACTTATGACACAACCATGCAATGGCTTAGAGTGTCAAACACTCAAACTCCATGCAAAACAATTGAGTGTATTGTACACTATCACCATGCAATGCATTATCAATAAATAATGCATATAATGACATGTGTCATGTGGGCCCCACACGTTTCCAAATGAAAGTGGCCCCACGTGCACTCACGCGTTCGGGTTCGATATTTCCGAAATACCGAACTTACGTCGCGACGTTAATTAAATCGAATTTAAATAAATAATTGCGCCTGGCGAAATTATTATTTACGTCGCTAACGAATTAATTCTAAATTAACTCGTATGCCCGAATTAAAATCTAATTTTAATTTCGCGTCGAAATCGAATTTCGATTATTATATCGAAATAATAATTTTATCGATTAATTCCAAATTAATCGTTCTCTCTCTAAATAAGGCACTTTATCCAAGATAAAGTTTCTCCGCAATTAATCCAAGATTAATTAAGTCCGAATCAAATATCATAGGTGAATCTTCAGGAAGCGACCAAGAGATCTCCGGATATTTTGGCAGTAAATACGGTCGTCGGATAATCCGAACACGTACGTACCTCGTACTACGTTCTTACCGATTCACAAGACAAGGTTGGCTTCTAGCAAAGCGCCATGCCTACCCAATTCTCCAGAAATATTCTTATAGGAATATAAGATCTATATCAAGCGTAGTATACCGTAGTATTGCGTACATCGATCCAGTATCGGATGATCACATGTTAGGCCTGGGGCTGGAGATGTGTCTGCCCCGTACGAAACATATATCGGACATCAAGCAACTAGTCTCTTTAAATCGGACAATCCTGACCTGGTCATATTGTCCCGACGGTTGCAACCTTTTATAGAGTACTAGTTCTGTGTCCTGCGTGATCATCACCTCCATATGTCTGAAGTGATACTTCCATCTCGACATCACATCCAGTACACTACGATTCTCGATAAACCCAGAAGAGGTGTACACAGAACCGGTTAAGGTCCCCAACCACCAAAACCAAAGTTTACCGATTGTCGCAAGTACTAGCGATGTAAGTCTCAGGTTAAGACCATATACACCTACCCTGATGCGGCCTCCCATAGACACAGCAGACATACTACCAATGGGATTCCGTGGGGTCTATCCAGAGCGAAGCTGTTTTCCGTACCATCGGTAAAACACAACCTCCTATCGCACTTGCATAAGTATCCAATACTTAAATATATGAGAACTATGCCGTTGTGCCCTCACAACGTGCACAAGCGCAATACTAGTCTATTCCGCATTATCGATGTCCGATCTCGATAATACTCCGACTAGGGATATTTAATGATTAAACCTTTATGGATTGATACTGTCTCATATCATCTCAATCCGGTATTAATCATATGGACTTTCGCCATTATATATCAAAGTAAATAATATTACAAAACGGCAAAAGGCAATTTCATTATCACATAGTTAATTTTGTACAATAATACAATATCATTTACAAACAGTGACGCTATGGGACATAATGTCTAACACTCCGGTCATATTCATCTAAGAATATTAAGATATTGTATCAAGCGTTATACCATTGATATATATTGTGTATATCGGTCCAAGTATCGGATAGTCACGTGCTAGGGCTGGTGGGCGAGGGATAAGTGTCTGACAAAGTCCGAAAGACATGTCGGAAGATGTTGGTAACATAGCTCTTTAATCAGATATTCATGACCTGGTCACAATATCCCGATTGGATGCGCATCACTCAAGAGCACTAGTACCGTATCCTGCGTGACATCATCTCCACTATGAACTGAGTGATACTTCCGTCTTGACATCACAGCCAATACACTACGACTCTCTGATAACCCAGAAGTGGTGTACGCAGAACCGGTTAAAGCCCTGTGTACCACCAAAACCAAAGTCTATCGATTATCGTAAGTATTAGCGATGTAAGTCTCAGGTTAAGACTATACACAACTACCTTGATTTCGGCCTCCCATAGACACATAGTCATAATACCAATGGGATTCTGAGGGGCTATCCAGAGCGAAGCTGTTTTCCGTACCATCGGTGAAACACGACCTCTTATCGCACTTGCATAAGTATCGATACTTAATATATATGAGAACTATGCCGTTGTGCCCTCACAACGCACACAAGTGCAATACTAGCCTATTTCGCATTATCGATGTCCAGTCTCGATAATACTTCGGCTAAGGATATTTAATGATTAATCCTTCGGGGACTGATACTGTCTCATATCATTCTCAGTCCAGGAACTAATCATAGAGACCTCTCTTCATTTATATATCTATGGTGATCTAATCACTAATGATGAGAGTGCAATTCCTTGTCACATAAAATTTGTACAACAACACCATGATCTGTACAAATAGTGACGCTATGGGTCATATTATCCAACACCTCCCCCAAACCTAAATGAGACATTGTACCCAATGTCTTAAACAGTAGAAGAAGAGTTTAGAAGATAATACCTGGTTAGCCGAAATTTTATAGGAAATTAAAGGTTAAGATCCAGATTAATCTGACGCCTCTTACCACGATCGTCCTCAGACCAATTTATCTTTGAAATGATAGGGTCAACTTGTGGTTCATAGGCTAAGAGTTGGTCAATTAGATCCGGAGCAGTTCTGGCAGTGAAGAGGAGTTCTTTTAAAGGTTTTGACACGAACCCATTTCTTCGGGCATCATCAAGAAACACACAAAGAAAATCATAAAATCCATCAACGTTAAACAGCCCAACTGGTTTCTGGTGTATGTTCAAGTTCGCCCAAGATAACACTATAAAAATTTCCTCCATTGTGCCCAAGCCACCTAGCAAAGCGATAAAAGCATCAGCACAATTAATCATTCTACCAATCGTTCAGACATACCTGGCACGATCAGTTCATCTCCGTTTGATGATCCAATAAGATTTGCCTCTGCCAAGGGTTTTGGGATGATTCCCAAAACTTGACTGCCTCATTCATGTACGGCCTTTGAAATGATCCCCATTAGTCCAAGATTGCCTCCGCCATCTACTAAATGCATATTCCTTGCAGCTAAGACTCGACCCAATTCCTGTGCTGGTTCTACGTATTGTGGCTTAGTACCAACACTAGTACCGCAAAACACACAGATGTTTTCAACTCGTCTTCTTGAAGTGGCTTCCATTTTTTTATGTATTTCTTTCTAAACTCTGGATGCCTCCAAAAGTGCAATGACAGTTGAATTTATAGTACCTGAAAAGGGTGAGTAATAATAGCACTAGTATCTTCCAAAGGACGAATGTTAGCTAAACAAGAAATCGTGAAAGGTCAAAAAGTCTGGATCCTGTCTATGAAAATAAAGATAATTACAACAAAAAAACAAATCAAAGCAATAATTAAGGCAACAGAATTGTGTATGCAATACACTACTCGTTTGGTATATAAATCCATTAGGATGCGTCTCAAGAATTCATTCTTTACTCAGCCATCTCTAATGAATTAGCTCTCCTCTTTGTGATTGCCAAACACCATTCTTCCTTAAATGCTCCGTTTGTGCTTTTCCTTACAAAATAACACACAAAATTAAAAACTCTACAACATATATACACAAAATATGAAAACAGAAATATTAAAAAATTGCATAGGTTGCCTCCCTACTAGCGCTAAATTTTTCGTCTTTAGCCAGACGTGACTGAAATCCATCTGTCAATGAGGTTTCAGCATCGTTTTGGATGTCCGATTAAAGACAATCTCGTGTGTGTTGCTTTTGAAGGGTCTCTTCCAACGGTAAAGGGGTAAAAAGAGTTTTGTCTCATTCAGTGCTTGTGCCACCTTTTTAACCTTTATTGCTCCAATGGTTCCTGAAAAGAAAGTAATAAAATCAAGAGGTCTCATATGGTGCTTGACTTGGAATGGAAGTTCCATTCTGTCAAGCTTCTGGGTGATATCTCTAAATTGTACTCCCCAAAACAGTGATGTTTCGCCTGAATGCTCTGGATATTCAATTTGGTCAGACAATTACTCCTCCATTTCTCTGCTTCTTGCTCAACCTTTTCTTTACAAATGTATTTTAGGATTTCCGCGTTCAGTTCTTCATCTGTCATCTGTGAAAAACATGCTCCATAAGTGTCAATCTGATGATGTAAAGTTATGTCTGTTTTAGGTTTTCATCCTCTGATTTGAGTGAAATGATTGGCTCAGGTAGATCTTCTTCAAACATTTGTGAAATGGAAGCTCCAAAATCTTCATTTGGAGGATATAAAGTTTCATCCTCCTTTGTTGGTGCAGTTGGTACAAATAGCTCAGCTTTTTCATCCTCATCAGAGTCAGAATAATAAAAATCAAATTGATACTTTGTTGGTTTAGGCTCCTGAACTGATACCTCTGATTCTTGATACTGCTAAACCTCGTCCTCTGTTATGATGTCATGATGAATCTCAGGATATTCGAAGGCTTATTCAGTAGTATTTGAATTTGCTCCTTGAGATATGTGATTCAGGTTATCTGTTAATTGTCTAACTTGATCTGTCATCCTCTATATAGACGCACCTTGACTCTGAATTTATGCATCAAATTGAGCTTCCCGTTCTTCGAACCAATCTTTGAGCATGTGAATCAACTGAAATTCCTCTGATGCTTCTGGTTCTTGATGAAGATCATAGATGGATGGTGGATAAGATGGAAAGTATGATGGTTCTTCGTACCTTGAATGATTCTGATAATTCTTCCACTCTGAAAAGTATATACATTGATCGCTCGGGTGGTTACCATCACAAATTACACATCTCACCATTTTGTTCTAATGAGCAAATGTAATATTGCTTGATTTTGACATCCAGTGATAATTGTTGGACTGAACAACTGGTCTCAGAAAATCAGACTGTTGTTCCCATATCTGGGGTGTATCTTCTTCTAGTAAAGCTCGAAATCTTTCAATCTCCCAATAATGTTTCATTTTCCAATCATCTGAAAACAAAAGAAATAAATAAAAATTACATATAAAAATAAAGACAATTAGATACAAGTAAATTAGATAGCTTCAAAATTAATAACTCAAGAAAAATAAGTCCCCGGCAACGGCGCCAAAAACTTGACCAGCGTAAACACACACGTATAACGCAAGTGTACGTATCGTTCAAGTAGTATAAAAATATCGATCCCACGAGGAATTAATTCCTACTGTTGTTATTAATTATTGATACTATTTATTTACAAGTATCTAATTATAGGGAGAAGGGAATTGATTGCTTTTGGTTGGTTGAATGTGGTTTTGCAAAATAAATTAAAAACAGACTCAAATGAAAATACTAAGGAAAATAAAAGAAAAGACTCATGGATCTAGGGTCGTGACTCCACACAATATTATTATAAAGATGAATTGATTCTATTATTTATGTAATAAATCAATTTGCTAACCTGGAACACGAAATTATGCACAAGCCTCTGTCGATGGCCAGACGCAAATACCCAGTATAGCCCAATTGAACCATATGTATATGTCAACCAAATTACCTGGATTCATTAAGATCAAGTTCCAATTGTGGCTACCCCCGCCCGTCAGGTATATGTATATCCTGTAAGGAAATCTATTAAAGGTTTATCTATCCTCAAGGAAGATCGTGGACTATTGAATCTAAGGCTGAAACCTAAAATCCCTATGTCTAGTTCATTTTAAGTTTACCACATCAATCTTATTGGTGATCAGACAGCAAGAAGCATTAAGCTTAAGACTCAATAAACAAACTAAAGAATTATCCATAAAAGAAAATCAATTATTAAGTGTGAATATTGTGTTTCATCACTTCCCTAGAATAAAATAAAATGCTGGGGGTTAGAGGATCCACTTTTAGAAATCTCAAATTATTATAATATGGAAATTGCCAGTATTATCGAATTAAGTTAACCAGCCATAAAGGCGGTGTTATTATTTATCCATAAACCAGCCATATAAGCGGTAATTATCTGTCACCTAAAGACCAGCCATATAGGCGGTGTCACATTATGTTACATAATTAAAACCAGCCATTAAGGCGGAATCAACTTTTAATTCATATTACAATTTCCATATTATAATTAAAGTGAGATTAATCTACCTTTACTATTTTATAATTTAGAAATCTCCCTTATTATAATATATAAATCTGTGTGATATTTACCAACCAGCCATATAGGCGGTATCCTGATTAAGTCAAATTAATAATTAATTACCAACCAGGCGGTATCCTCATTAAGTCAGATTTTAAATAATTTATTTATTATAATTAAGGGAGATTAATCTAAATTATAAAAGTAAAAAGCTTCACATTTACCCCAACAGTAAATTAACTACTGAACATAAAAGAAGAAAAAGAAAAGAAAAGAAAATTTTATTACAAAAAGTAAAAGTCCATAATTAAAAATACTAAAAGTAAAAATGCTTAATTTAAATTACAAAAACTTAAACACACAAGATGCAATCCTTAAAGTCCTTACAAAAATCAAGGAATGCATGATTTGAATTATGACATCGAGCTGAATTTATAGGCCTCGGTAAGGTCCTAGCGTCGCGACGCCCGTAGATCTTTGACACATGTTGGCTTGGCTTCGCGAGATCGTAACACGTGTCACTCTTATGTCGGCAGTTGAATTATTAATGTCGGCAACATGTGATGGCGATACGTGTCCTGACGTACGTTAGCGTGATCCGCTGAGATTTTGACACGTGGCAGGGTGCATTTTAGCGTAGATGGTGATTATCAGCAACTTAAGATGATGCACGTGGCAGGCGAATTTTAGCAGATCGGTTGTGATGTTGACACGTGGCACGACGCACGTTAGAAAATTCAACGTTTCAGATTCTGACACGTAGACCCGGCGCACGTTAGCAAGGACTCGGTGCACATTAGGCGTCGCGACGCGCCCAAATTACCAAAATGTCATTTTTTACAATTTTCACTGTTTTGCTCCAAATCACCTCCAGAATGTCCTGAAACTTTATTTATCTACAAAATAACACAAAACACATCAAAATATTCACAAAACTCAAGAAACTATACAAAATATTAGGTTAAATGAGTGGGAAATAATGATATAATTACCACTCATCACACCCCAAAACCTAACATTTTGCTAGTCCTCGAGCAAAACACAAAATAAAATAACATAATAAAATTTAACTAAGCCACTTTCGTAGGGATCTCGGTTGCATTTAGCGTATGTAACAATCCTTTAAACCCCTAGGTGTCCCTAGTGGATGAGTTGTAGTCTCGTGAGGGTTTACATCAATGATACCCACAAACATTTTACAAAAGTAAAAAGAAAGTAAAACTAATGCACACAAAAGCAAAAAAGACAAGCGAAAAGAGATTAAATAAGTTAGTCATAGACTTTATGTATCATAATCAAGTCTGAGACTTGGTGGATGAACCTGAAGGGATAAAACCCATCGGCTGCAAGTGGATTTACAAGTGTAAAACTGATGCAGAAGGCAACATCCAAACCTATAAGGCTAGGTTGGTGGTGAAAGGTTATAGAAAAATCCAAGGAATTGACTATGACGAAACCTTCTCCACTGTTGCAATGATAAAGTCCATTCGAATTTTACTGGCACTAGCTGCACATTTTAATTATGAGATTTGGCAGATGGATGTAAAAACAACCTTCCTTAATGGGAACCTCGTAGAGGAAGTCTATATGACACAACCTGAGGGGTTCGCATCTAAGGATGATCATAATAAAGTATGCAAGCTTAAACGATCCATTTATGGACTCAAGCAAGCCTCCAGAAATTGGAATATATGATTTGATGAGACAATCAAAGAATTTGACTTCATCGAAAATGTAGACGAGCCTTGTGTTTACATGAAAAGTAGTGGGAGTGCTGTTGTGTTTATTGTATTATATGTCGATGACATATTAATCATCGGGAATGATATTCCCATGATGCAAGCCACCAAGCAATGGCTATCTCAAAATTTCTCCATGAATGATTTGGGAGAAGCAGCCTACATCTTCGGCATTAAGATCTACCGTAATAGATCTAAGAGGTTGTTAGGACTTTCTCAATCTACATACATAGATAAAGTTTTGAAAAGATTCAAAATGGAAGATTCCAAAAGAGGTAATTTACCTACTTGTCATGGAATCAAATTATCTAAGGAGTAATGTCCACATACTTCTTCAGATAGAGAGCATATGAGTAGGATCCCTTATTCTTCAACAATAAGATCGATCATGTACGCCATCCTATGTACAAGACCTGATGTCTCTTATTCTCTTAGCATAACGAGCAGGTATCAGGCAAATCCTGGTGAGCATCACTGGGCAGCTGTCAAAATAATCCTCAAGTATCTGAGAAGAACTAAGGATATGTTTTTGACATATGGAGATTATTCTGAGATGAAGTCATTGGTTACTGTGATGCGAACTTTCAGAACGATAGGGATGACAACAGATCACAAATAGGATATCTATTTACTTTGAATGGCGGTGCTGTCATTTGGAGAAGCTCAAAGCAGTTAACTATAAAGGACTCCACCACTGAAGCCGAGTATATTGCAGCATCTGAGGCAGTTAAAGAAGCAGTGTGGATAAAGAAGTTCATCACGGAGCTGGAAGTGCTTCCCACGATAAAGAATGGCATCACGATGTACTATGACAACACGGGCACCATTGCTCAATCAAAGGAACCAAGGTCCCACCAGAAATCCAAGCAAGTACTAGGCGATTTCATCTCATCAGGGAGATTGTTGAGAGAAAAGAAGTTATTATAGAGAAAATACCCACAGAAGATAATCTTGCAGATTCTCTGACCAAAAGGCTGACTCAACAAAAGCATGATAGGCACACCCGAGAGTATGGTGTCTAGATTTATACTAGTTGGCTATATTACAATTGGGAGATTGTTAGGGATATGCCATATACCCAACTTGTGGATGGGCATATGTACATGTATTTGTAATATTTTCATTAATTAATAAAATGGAAATCTTTATTATACGTGTCTTACATAACTTATATGAATCATCAAACACTGTAATAAAGCCCTTGGAGTAGTAAGATGATGGCTTCCACGCCTTATGAGAATCATTACTCTTAAACGTTCCTAGTCATAGTTTTATGAATAATCTAGGCGTTCACAAAGCGGAGAGACTAGCATGATGATATGATCCGACCTTAAGTGGGGTAGCAGATCTCATAGGCTATTAGTAGAGATCCGTCTGCTTGGTGTATCACATGGATGCATGAGTTGCTCGTGTCTATCGAACTGACTGCCGAAAGTTTTCACATGGAGTGTTTATCCCATGTGTCTGTGAGAACTTTCATGGATCGATTATATGACTATTCCTTGAATTGAGGTCGTTACAATCTTATGTGTGGATCAAATAACTTTGACATTCTCCTTCCCCAGTTTAAAAGATCCGGTCATAAGGGTATAAATGGGTCATTTGTTGAAACACATTTGGCGAGGGACCGTATCATATGTAAATCGCATACATAATGGATATATATCTTTCCTTCTCATTTGGGGGACTTGGCATGTTGCTAGATGTCAATCTTGGTCATTGAAATCGAACGACCATCTAATCGGAGGATAATTTATGTTCGATTAAATTATCACGACTCATTTCATGTCCAACTTGAGGGGAACCCAAAAGGTAACACACAACAAAGTCAAAATCAATGGTTAACAGTGCACAATACAAATTTAACAGCATAGATGATTGTTGTAGGAATTGTTCATAAATGATTCATTGTGTTTTATTATTGAACAGATCATTTATGAGATTCCATACTGGCTTAGGGATTGGTGAATGACGATAGGGGCACTTTGGGAATTAAAAAAAAATATATGAATAGTAACATGAATAGTAAATTTTTTTATTTGTTATTTGTTTTGAATTCCAATTCGGCACAAACTCTTATTAAGGATTTATAATCTCATTAAACCACTAAATTAAGATCCAATGGCTAAGAATAAATTAGCTTTTATCCCACATCGGATTCTTAATTAATTTTGTTGTCTTTGGAGCACCTATATAAACCCAAAGAATTCTTCATAAATTTTTGCACCAAACCTTTCATATCTTGGGTTTATATAAGTGAGCAACTCTAAAGTTTAAGAGTAAGCCACTAATTTTGAGGATCCTTAAGTCTAATTGACTAGAGGAACCTCGAGTTAAAAGTTTTGAGGTATTTGCCTAGGCTAGCTCCAAGGGCAAAATACCCGTGCACTCAAGGCGTAGTCTTGCCATTGAGTTTTGGCTTTGGTATGTGCACCTTTGGAGGCCACACACTTAGGTGGCTCTTTGGAACGTGGATGAGCTTGCTGAGTTTGAGAAAAACTTGTAGATTGGAGGGAGGACTGGAGGAGTCTTCGGTTCAAGTAAGTCTTTTTCTTTATTTATTTTTTAATTAGAGTTCTTATGATAGTTAGCATGTTTAGGTTTATGTTCTTTGCATATTTATGAGTTTTTATGCTTAGAATATAGAGTAACATGCCTAGGCTTGTAGAATAATCAAAACAAATGGGTCTTGGGTAAAGGGATAGCGGCATCATAATTTGATTTTTTCTTGATTTTCCGCTGCGCACTCGCGGCCACTTCCCAACATCTGGATACGAAAAAGACAAAACACGATCCAAGATCCCGTAGATCCCCAAAGAACTTGTCCTTGAAAACCCTTGGAGATAGCATCAGAGTATTTTTGCCAGCAAAATAGATGCCACAAAGGATGCCAACCCTTTGATAAGTCTTTTTTCAATCACTGAACTTTGATAAAAATTTCTTAATCTCAAAGAAAGTTACTATTCACACACAAAATATTAGGTGCTTTATTAAGAGTTATTTTTGAGTTTAAATAGTTATATGCTCAAACCCTAATAGAGCGAAAAAGTCTAAAATAGCCTTAAACTACCCATTACTAACTAAAAGCCCATAACTCCTAATTTCTAGTCCTTTTTGAATCCACAAATTAATAAAAATAAACTAACCCAAATAATAAATAAAACGGTCATCCACGTTGGTTCCATCCATGCAAATAAATAATAGTATGATGAAAATAAGTCTAAAAACTGAAACTGATCCATACTACTCCTCGATGACTTGGGTCAAATGTATAACTCTTGAACCATCTTCCTTGAGGTCCAATTGGTCTCGAACGTGCTTGTTCAATTCAATTACATGACGTTAGGCTAGACATGCCATATCGTCTTAGATCTTCTGAGCTCTGTGTCTTGTAATTGGTCCAACCGGTACTTGGATTGGATCTATTGTACTCTGGATCGAATCAGGTGCTGCTAGGATCACATCACCTGTGTTTCCTCATCCTCTGGTGGCAGCTTGTGGTGATGATGAGGCAGTTGCATGACCCCCACCACAATAGTGTTGTTCCCTACTATTTTACCTTATTTGGAATTTCATTGGGGACAATGCCATATTTAGGTTTAGGGGTGGGTTGTATGCGTTATTTATTATTCCAACATATTTATTTGAATGTGTTATTTATTATTCAAACATGTTTATTTGTATGTGTTATTTATTGTTCCAGCATTTGTTATTTCCTGCATGTTTTATTTCTTGCATGTTTTATTTCATTTTTTCTCTTATAGTAGTTTTAAAAAAATAAAAAAATAAAATAAAACATGTCTGATGATGAGGTTGTTTGTCTCAATGTGAATTTTTAGAAAATGATAAGGGCTAACTTTGCTTTTATCCTATACCTTGAGCATAGTATCTAGGTCAGACTCTTATGCATTAGAAAATAACTCTGTAGTAGTTTGATACCAGGGAATTGACTAAGTGACTAGTTGAAAGAATCGGTGAATGATTAATGACTGTTTGCCTGAATATCTATTTCTATATGCATTCAATTATGATGTGTTGTATGATATTATTTTCTTAGAAAAAAGACCACTTATAATTGATAAGCGTGAAGCTACTAATGAGCGAGTATTAGAGCCACTGTGAGGAGAAATGCTACCTTAAAGGGTAGGTGGGTCTAAAAAAAACACAAAAAATCACAATAAAGTCTTTTATACCACACTAAGCGCTAATAGGAAGATAGAAAAATCTTTCTAGATATTTAGGTTGGTTAGACCCATCAACTACCAATTTTTGAGACGAAATTACCGAGTTGACCTACTTAGAATCAATATTGTGAACAGATTTTTTACACACACACACATTTGGAGTCCGATTTAGATGGTTTATTCAAGGAGATGAATTCAAGCTATAATGTGCATTTTGAAGGTTCATTTGACGTCATTGCTGGACATTCTCTAAGGACATTGTGTATATAACTAAAATGATTGTTGGTTTGTTTCTTTTATCTATTTATTTAGTTTTGCATGATTGCATGTGCATTTGATTGACGTTTGTGGATATCGTCGCTGTAAGCCCTCACGAGACTATAACTCATCCACTAGGGCCACCTAGGTTTAAAGGCTTCTTGCATATGCTAAATACAATCGTGATCTCTGCGAAAGTTACTTAGGTTAATATAGTTTTAGTTTGTTTATTTAATTTTGTTTTTATTTTTTTTTGCTCGACGACTAGCAAAATGTTAGGTTTGAGGGTGTGATAAGCGGTGAATATTTTAGTATTTACCGTTGTTGGACAATTATAACCCATAGCATCACTATTTATAAAAGACATGGTGTTCTTTGTATAAATTAACTATGTGACAAAGGAAATTGCTCTTTTATCATTTGGTAATTGGATTACTTGGATATATAAATGATAAAAGTCCATATGATTAGTACCAGATTAATAAGATATGAGACAATATTAATCCACGAAAGGTTTAATCATTAAATATCCCTAGTCGTAGTATTGTCAAGACTGGACATCGATAATGCGGAATAGACTAGTATTACACTTGTGCGCGTTATGGAAGCGCATAGTTCTCATATATTTAAGTATTTGATACTTATGCAAGTGTGATAGGAGGTTCTGTTAGCCGTTGGACCTGGAACAACTTCGCTTTGGATAGACCCCTCGGAATCCCATTGGTAGTATGACTATGTGTCTATGAGAATCCGAATCAGGGTAGGTGTATGTGGTCTTAACCTGAGACTTGCATAGCTAATACTTGCGACCATTAGTACGCTTTGGTTTTGGTCGTCCGGAGCTTTAACAGATTCTGTGTATGCCTCTTCTGGGTTTACTGAGAATCGTAGTGTATTGGATGTGATGTCAAGAGGGAATTATCACTTCAGTCATATGGAGATGATGATCACGGAAGATACAAAACTAGTACTCTTAAATGCTGTAGCTATCGGGATAGTATGACTAGGTCATGATTATCCGATTATAGAGACTAGTTGCTAGTGATCCGGTATATGCTTCGTACGGGGCAGACACAATTCCAGCCCTAGGCCTAGCATGTGACATACGATACTGGATCGTATTACGCAATACATTGTATACTACGCCTGATACAGATTATATATTCCGTGTTGAATATATTTCTGGAGAATTGGGTAGGCACGGTGCGTTGCTAGAAGCCAACCATGTCTTGTAAATCGGTGAGAATGTGGTATGAGGTACGCACGTGTTGGATAGTCTGACAACCGTATTTACTGCCAACATATCCAGGGATCTCTTGGGTCGCATCCCAAAGATTCACCAATGACATTTGATTGGAACAGAATTAATCTGGGATTAATTATGGGAGAGAAAATTAATCTGAGATTAATTACGACAAGAATTTTATCTGGGATAAAATTCGTCTAGAAGAGAGAAATTGATTAATTTGGAATTAAGCGGCAAAGTAAATTTAATAGTCAAATTGGATTTTACTATTCAATTTATTTAATTGGGCTAAAATAATATATTGGATATATTAATTGGAGTTGGATTTCAATACGGAATTAAAATTGGATTTTAATTCAAGCGAACGAATTAATTTAGAATTAATTCGTAAGCGACTATCGTAATAATTTTGCGAGGCATTATTATTTAATGAAATTTGATTAAATTACGTCGCGACGAAAAATTCGTTTAGTCGGATTAAACGAACCGGGCCCAAAGTGTGTTGTGTAAGCCAACCAAATTTTAAATTTAAAGTGGTGAGACCCACTTTACTTACATCACATGTCACTTTTTGTGATGGAAGTGGTTGGCAACATTAAAGGTTGGACTTTAATTACACATCACACAACTTTTTGAAACAAGTTTTGGAAACTTAAAAAATCACTATCCACTCTCTATTCCATGGCTTGGGCGTGAACTTCTCCCTCTTGTTCTTGAATTTTGTTGCAAAATTCATCCAAGCTAGCACTTAAGGAGTCAAAGAAAGGTGATAGGGAAACTCACCCAAGAGTTTGGAACTCAGAACAAGGGCTTGGAGCTTCTACATCCAAAGAAAAAGTTTTGAACTTCAACCGATCAATGTAAGTTTTTTCCGCAAACTTTCTTGATATATTCACACACAAATCAATGTTTAGAGATCCTTGGCATGTCTAGGACACTAACAATGGTATCAGAGAGCCAATCTAAGCATGATTTGATTTTTAGTGTTCATGACTTTAATTTGGGTATTTTTGCTTGGAGCATGATTTTACCAAATTGATTGTTTGGTTGTGTTTAGATGATGATGAATTGGATTTGTGCATCATTGGATTTGTGAAAAATTGATTAGATTAATTTTCCCCAAATTCCCACACATGGCCGAATGGTACCCTAGAAAATGGTCATGGTAAATTTTGAAATTTGACAATTTGATATGTTAAAAGCATGAAATGAATATTGATTATTGATTTAATTGGATTGAAATCAAAATTGAATGTTATTTTATGCAATTGTCGTGAGCTTGAACATGTTGGAATGAGTTGATTTTGCTTCAATTTGTGTTGGACATGAATTGGATAATTGAGCATGATTAATTGGATTAATTAGTGTTTTGGAAACATTAGATTAATTGATTAATTGTGGCAATTACACTTTAATTGGATTAATTAGTGTTTTGGAAACATTAGATTAATTGATTAATTGTGGCAATTACACTTTAATTGGATTAATATGTAATTTGGAATAATATGTTAATTTAATTTGTTGTAATTAGGCTAATGGGCTTGGTTGGGCCAAGTTTGGTTATGGACAATTGGGTTGGATCCAATTGGGCCTAAAACCATTTCCATAAAGTCCAAATATGACTAGGGTGATTCCTAACTTGGGCCTTGGCATCTTGGGTTTGATCCATAATGGCCAAAGGCCATGCCTAAAGAATTAATTGAAAGTTATTGGATGCTAATTGGGCCTTTGAGACCCATTTAGATTTGATTTGGAATCCAAGTCTAGAAGGCACTAAAATAATTGTAATTATTTAATTTGGAATTAAATATGAATTAGTATTGGATACAATTTAAATTGGATTTAAAATTGTAGATCGATATAATTCAAGAATACATACTTTGAGTATTTATTCTTAAACGAGTTGGACTCGCGCAAATCAAATCGTTGTTTGAACATTGGATGGTCATTAATCAAAGATTAATTAATTGGATTAGATTGATTGACAGCATGCTTTGTGTGAATACTTGGATGTATTTATATGAATAATATATATCGGATGGATATTAGATGGGTGAGGGCAATTTTGTAAATTATTGTAAATTTAGAATTTATTTAAATTGGACCTGCGCGTCCAACATTTCACCTCCTTATCTCTTTGTATTTCTCTTCTCACCAATTCCCCTCAATACAAATGAGGTTTCTTATAGTGTTATGTAATTGTGTAGAAGTATGTAAAGTGCTAGCGGGAGAGAGGAAAAAGAGAGATTTGTTCTAGGAATAAATTGTATTATATATCCATTCGCATATCATTATTAATTTTATTCGCGCATTATTATGCTTTTAGAATACATGTTTAAAGGTGTATGATGAGACCTAATCAAAGATAATAAATTGGTTGCCAATTTACGGGAAAAACCCTCACTTTAATATTAAGCGTTTTCCTTCCATTGAGTGGTTTTCTCTCAAGATCCAAGATTGGCATTGGTTTGTGGGCCAAAGTCAAGATCAATGTCAATCGTGGATGTGTTTGAACCACGAAAGCTTTGTTTCATATCGCATGTCTTGGGCAATTGTGACTTGTTGGCCAAAGTCAATGCCACTTTTGTACATCGACATGGATTATGAAGCTTTCCCACTGTCAATGGGTCACGCTTAACTGGAATCATTAAGCTTGTTTAGCCAAAGCCAAGGCTTAGTTGCTTTAGAGGAAAATGTTAAGAAATATATATTGGGTATATATCTTGGACTTGGAGGTCCACCTACCGGATCTAGAAATTGGATGGGATCCAATTGATTTTAGAGATCTACCTAGTTATGTTTCATACAGCTTGTTGGCCAAAGTCAAGGTTGTGTGTTATTTAACGGGATCCTAGTGACCGGCGTAAACACACACGTATAACGCAAGCGCACATATCGTTCAATTAGTATAAAAATATCGATCCCACGAAGACTTAATTCCTACTATTGTTATTAATTATTGAATCTATTTATTTACAAATATCTAATTCAATGGAGAAGAGAATGATTGTTTGATTGGTTGGTTGAATGTGGTTTTCCTTAATTAAAATAAACAAAAGAAAATACTAAGGAAAATAACAAAAGACTCAAAGATCTAGGGTTTTGAATCTTTCTAATATCTTTTAAAAGATGAAGTGATTATTTTATGTTTGTGTAATAAATCGGTTTACTAACCTGGAACACGAAATTATGCGAAAGCCTCTGTCGATGGTCAGACGCAAATACCCAGTTTAACCCAATTGAACCATATGTCTATGTCAACCAAATTATCTGGATTCATTAAGTTTAAGTTCCAATTATGGCTACCTCCGCCCGACAGGTATATGTCTATCATGTAAGGAAATCTATTAAAGGGTTATCTATCCTCAAGGAAGATCGTGGGCTATTAAGTCTAAGGCTGAAACCTAAATTCCTTTGTCAAGTTTATTTTAGATTTACCACATCAATCTTATTGATGATCAGACAACAAGAAGCATTAAGCTTAAGACTTAATATGTAAACCTTTAAATTACCCAAACTATAAAATAACCCCTTATAAACCGGTGATATTAGAATTCATCACAACCCAGATAACTAACACATAACTAGGGTAGTAAAAACTTAAAAGTAAAAGACATAAAGTAAAAATGCTGAAAAGTAATTGCGGTAAAGTAAAAGCTGAAAAGTAAATTACAATAAAATAACATGCAAAGGTAAAAGGATCAACTTTTACTATTTACTATTTAGATATCTCCCTTAATATAATATATTAACTTGTGATTATTTTACCAACCAGCCATATAGGCGGTAACCTGATTAAGTCAAATTAAGTCCAACGGAACCAAAATAAACCTGCCATATAGGCGGTAAGAAAATTTAATTACCAACCGACCAATCTGGCGGTATCCTTGATTAGTCAGGTTTAAACCAGATTAAAATGAATTACCAACCGACCAATCTGGCGGTATCCTTATTAAGTCAAATTTTAAATAGTGAATATATTATATTTAAGGGAGATTAATCTAAATAGCAATAGTAAAAGAATTACCTTTCACCCTAGCAGGGGGAAGTTACCTTCTCATGGTGAATAGTAAAAACTGTAAAAAGTAAAGAAAGTAAATTACTATTATTATAGAACGTAATTAATTACAAAACTAAAATTTAAAAGAAACTAGATAGAATACTCCCTATTTCCATCAGAGAATTCAGAGAGGAAGGTACCTCTAAAACTGAAATCTCGAGCTCAATTTATAGGCGCGGATAAGCCTCATGCGTTGCGACGCCAGCGCTATATGGCGTGGCATGCTGAGGTGATGACATGTGGTGATTCTGGATAATGAGATAAGGTGACATGTGGCAAGGCGGCTAACAACTCAATTATTGTGCTGACGTGGCGATGACGACTGTCGGCACCATAAGATTACGACATGTGACACTTCGTGATTGGCTGATGATGACGTGGTGGTGAGGTGGCACGTTGACTCGGTAAACTGATGATGTGGATGCTGACGTGGAGTGACACGTGGTGACACCGTAGGATGATGACACATGGCACAGAGCACGTTATCAGATCGGCTGTGATGGTGACACGTCGCACGTTAGCAAAGTCAACTTTCTCAGATTCTGACTTGAGGACCTGGCGCGCGTTAGCAATTCTTGGTGCATGTTAGTGTTGGACAATTATGACCCATAGTGTCACTATTTGTACAGATCACGATGTTGTTGTACAAATTAACTATGTGACAAAGGAGATTGCACTCTCATCATTTGTGATTAGATCACCTAGATGTTAAAATGATATGAGGTCCCTGTGATTTGTTCCTGGATTGAGAATGATATGAGACAACATCAGTCCACGAAGGATAAATCATTAAATATCCCTAGTCAGAGCATTATCGAGATTGGACATCGATGAATGCGTAAAAGACTAGTATTACACTTGTGCGCGTTGTGAGGGCACAACGGCATAGTTCTCATATATTTGGGTATAGGATACTCATGCAAGTGTAATAGGAGATTGTGTTTCACTGATGGTATGGGAAATAGCTTCACTCTGGATAAGACCCCCTCGTAATTCCATTGGTAGTATGACTATGTGTCTATGGAAATTCGAAATCAGGGTAGGTGTATTTGGTCTTAACCTGAGACTTGCACCGCTAATGCATACGACAATCAATATACTTTGGTTGAGGTCGTCCAGGGCTTTAACCGGTTTCTGTGAACGCCAATTCTGGGTATATCGAGAATCGTAGTGTGTTGGGTGTGATGTCAAGACGGAAGCGTCACTCCAGTCATATGGAGTTGATGATCGCGTAGGGATACAGAACTGGCTCTCTAAATAAGGTTGCAACCGTCGGGATAACATGACTTGGTCATGATTATCCGATATTAAAGAGACTAGTTGCTTGTAATCCAATATATGCTTCGTACGGGGCAGACATTGTACCAGCCCCAGGCCTCGCATGTGATCATCCGATACTGGGTAGGCATGGCGCTTTGCTAGAGGCCAACCTTGTCTTGTACATCGGTATAAACGTAGTACGAGGTACTTACGTGTTCGGATAGTCCGACGACCGAATTTACTGCCAATATATCCGGGGATCTCATGGGTCGCTTCCCAAAGATTCACCGATGACGTATGACTCGCACTTTTAATTAATCTAGGATTAATAAGATGAGAGAGAAAATTAATCTGGGATTAATTGCGGAGATATTTTATCTGGGATAAAATATCATTTAAAGAGAGAGAACGATTAATTTGGAATTAATCGGTAAATTAATATATTCGATATATTAAAAGAAATTAGATTTCGACGCAGAATTAAAATTAGATTTTAATTCGGGCGAGCGAATTAATTTAGAATTAATTCGTTAGCGACGTAAATAGTGATTTCGCTAGGCGTAATCATTTAATTACGTCGCAACAAAAAATTCTTTAATTTGGAATTAACGACCCGAGCCCGAGATTATTTGCGAGCTCATTCGCATTTTGAATTCGAGTGCGGCACGTCAAATCAAGCGTCAAATCACTTGTCACTTTGAGTGATGTGACTTGACAACTTGAATGATGTGAGTTGATGTTTGAGTGTTGGACACTCAAATGTGTAAGAAATTAAATGAAACATATACCAAATTTTGGTATATCATTTTAAGTATTTGATTTTGGAAATCATTCAACACATTCTCTCCTCTATTTCCTCTCTTCACTCACGCCCGTGGAGGCTTTTTCTTCTGGTTTCTGGTTCGCCAAAACAGTGAAGAAAATGGGAAGCAGTGCGTTTTTTGTGGCAAGAACAAGAGTGCTATCACACTCCGGATCAATACGAAGGTGATAGGGAAATCCACCCATGAGCCGGGAACCATTCGACGAAGCTTGGAGCTTGACGAAGGAACTCAAATGGCCGCAACACAGTGAACTATCACAGCAGCTCACTGCCGAATAACAAAGGCAGAAAACATAATTTTTGTTGCCCAAAGCGTCGCTCAACCGCTCGATGTAAGTATTCCGCGACTTCCACATTGTATTCGCACGTTTGTTTCATGTTTGTTATTCGATCCTTGGGACCTAGAAAATCCAACAGTTAGGCGTCGCGACGCCATAGGCTGCGCGTCGCGATGCGCAAAATTACGAAAATGCCCTTTTGTCCAATTTTCACTGTTTGGGTCCCAAATCACCTCCAGAATGTCCTGAAACTTTATTTCTCTACAAAATAACACAGAACACTTCAAAATATTTACAAAACTCAAGAAACTATACAAAATATTAGGTTAAATGAGTGGGAAATAGTGATATAATTACCACTCATCACACCCCCAAACCTAACATTTTGCTAGTCCTCGAGCAAAACATAGATTAAAATAACATAAACATCTTTAAAATAAAATTTAACTAAGTCACTTTCGTAGGGATCACGGTTGCATTTAGCGTATGCAACAAGCCTTTAAACCCATAGGTGTCCCTAATGGACGAGTTGTAGTCTCGTGAGGGTTTATAGCAATGATACCTACAAACATTTTACAAAAGTAAAAATGTAGTGAAACTAATGCACACAAAAGTAAAAAGACAAGAGAAATGAGAATAAAGAAGTTAGTGACTAATCTGGTGAAACTTCTACTCCAAGTTACTAGCTGTTTTGTTTCTTTCTAAATTACCGAATAAGTAAATTCTCCGATTATATTTACCATTCTTCATATACACAACCAACAAAATATTAATCAACTCATTTTTGCACACAACAATCAAAAGTGTAGTTGATAAGAGAGTAATATTTTTGTCCTAAAGTTCTATCAGATTTCACACCTTTTTGTAGCAATGGAATAATTTTTCTGAATTTTCGGATTTTTTATTTGATTTTTGATTTTTGATTTATTTATATACAATACCTTCCATCTATGTAGCGAGTGTTGGGTCGGTGGCTCCCAAACCAGTTGGCTTTAGGGCATCAGGTGTTAAGACACCCCTACGGAATTAATTACTCAGACTTCAGATATATATATTTTTGCAGCATCTTTGATCCATATAGCGAGCTTTAGGCCAGTAACTCCCAAACCAGTTGGTTTTAAGGCCATAGGTGTTAAAACACCCTTACAGACTTAATAACTCGGATCTCAGAAAATTTTTTTTTTACTCCATCACTTTTTGAGATGCTTCCTCCAATTAAACTAGAGAACTTAATATAACAAACTTTTCAATTTTAGCTCAAGTCCGTATGTTACAATGCATGTTGATAATATCTGCTAACTGAGCATATGAAGATCCATTTTAGTCAGTATTATGGAGAATTTACAAAATAAATAAGTTAAAATGAAATAAATAAAAACTAACTTGTTTAAAAAATGGTTTAAGATACGTCTCAGGAGTGAAAACTCCTTACTCAGCTATCTCTTACCAATTTCACCTTTTTGGTCAAAATAAAAACCCAAAAACAGAAAATGTTTTGTAATTTTTGAAATTTTTTCAATTTTTTGTTTTGTATTTTTTGAAAAATTTTGGACTAAAAATAAAAACAACCCACAAACTAAAAATAAGGTACTGATCAACTAATTCCCTCCCCCAAACCTAAATGAGACATTGTCCCCAATGTCTTAAATAGTAGAAGAAGAGTTTAGAAAATAGTACCTGGTTAGCTGAAATTCTACAGGAAATTAAAGGTTAAGATCCAGATTAATCCGACGCCTCTTACCACGATCGTCCTCAGACCAATTTATCTTTGAAAGGATAGGATCAATTTGTGGTTCATAGGCTAAGATTTGGTCAATTAGATCCGGAGCAGTTCTGGCAGTGAAGAGGAGTTCTTTTAAAGGTTTTGACACGAACCCATTTCTCCGGGTATCATCAAGAAACACACAAAGAAAATCATAAAAACCATCAACGTTGTACAGTCCAAGCGGTTTCTGGTGTATGTTCGGGTTTGCCCAAGATAGCACTATAAAAATTTCCTCCCATGTGCCCAAGCCACCTGGAAAAGCAATAAAAACATCAGCATGGTTAATCATTTCTACCAGTCGTTCAGACATACCTGGCACAATTAGCTCTTCTCCGTTTGATGGTCCAATAAGATTTGCCTCTGCCAAGGGTTTTAGGATGATTCCCAAAATGTGACTGCCTTTTTTCTGTACGGCCTTTGAAACGATCCCCATTAGTCCAAGAATTCCTCCGCCATATACTAAGTGCATATTCCTTGCTGCTATGACTCGACCCAATTCCTGTACTGCTTCTACGTATTGTGGCTTAGTACCAACACTAGTACCGCAAAACACACAGATGTTTTCAACTCGTCTTCTTGAAGTGGCTTCCATGTTTTACTCTGGATGTCTTCAAAAGTGCAATGATGAGTTGAATTTATAGTACCTGAAATAGGGTGAGTAATAATAGCACTAGTATCTTCCATAGGACGTTTGTTAGCTAAACAACAGAAGAAATCGTGAAAGGTCAAAAAGTATGGATCATGTCTATGAAAATAAAGATAATTACAACAGAAAAGCAAATCAAAGTAATAATTAAGGCAACAGAATTGTGTACGTAATACGTCATTCGCTTAGTAAAAATTCATTAGGATGCATCTCAAGAATCAATTCCTTACTCAGCCATCGCTAATGAATTATCTTTTATCTTTGCCAAACACCATTCCTTCTGTCTTATGCTTTGGTTGGGCTTTTCCCTACAAAAATAACACACAAAATTAAAAACTCTACAACATGTATACACAAAATATAAAATAGAAATTACAACAAAGTGCATGGGTTGCCTCCCTGCTAGCGCTAAATTTTTCGTCTTCAGCCAGACGTGACTGAAATCCATATGTCAAGGAGGTTTCAGCGTCGTTTTGGATGTCCGATTAAAGACAATCCCGTGTGCGTTGCTTTTGAAGGGTCTCTTCCAACGGTAAAGGGGCAAAAAGAATTTTGTCTCATTCAATGTTTGTGCCACCTTTTTAACCTTTGTTGCTCCAGTAGTTCCTGAAAAGAAAGAAATAAAATTAGGAGGTCTCGTATGGTGCTTGACTTGGAATGGAAGTTCCATTCTGTCAAGCTTCTGGGTGATATCTTTGTTTTATACTCCCCAAAACAGTGATGTTTCGCCTGAATGCATTGGATTCTCAATAAGTTCAGACATTTGCTCCTCCATTTGCTCTGCTTCTTCCGCTACATTTTCTTCACATATGTATTTTAAAATTTCCGTATTCAACTCTTCATCTGTCATCTGTGAAATGCATGCTCCATAAGTGTTAATCTGAGGATGTAAAGTTATGTCTGTTTTTAGGTCTTCATCCTCTGATCTGAGTGAAATGATTGGCTCAGGTTTTTCTTCTTCAGACATTTTTACAATGGAAGCTCCAAGATCTTCAGTTGGAGGATAGAAAGTTTCATCCTCATTTGTTGGTGCAGTTGGTACAAATAGCTCAGCTTCTTTATCCTCGTCAGAGTCAGAATAATAAAAATCAAATTGAGACTTTGTTGGTTCAGGCTCCTGAACTGATACCTCTGATTCTTGATACTGCTCAGCCTCGTCCACTGTTATGATGTCATGATGAATCTCAGGATATTCGAAGGCTTCTTCAGTAGTATTTGAATTTGCTCCGTGAGATATGTGATTCAGGTTATCTGTTATTTGTCTAACTTGATCTGTCATCCTCTGTATAGACGCCGCTTGACTCTGAATTTGTGCATCAAATTGAGCTTCCCGTTCCTCGAACCAGTCTTTGAGCATGTGAATCAACTGATCTTTCTCCGATGGTTCTGGTTTTTGATGAAGATTGTAGATGGATGGTAGATAAGATGGAAAGTATGATGGTTTTTCGTACCTTGAATGATTCCAATAATTCTGCCACTCTGAAAGGTATATACATTGATCGCTCGGGTGGTTACCATCACATATTACACATCTCCCAATTTCGTTCTGATGAGCAAATGTAGTATTGCTTGATTCTGACATCCAATGATAGTTGTTTGGCTGGACAACAGGCCTCAGAAAACCAGACTGTTCCTCCCAGATTTGGGGTGTATCTTCTTCTAGTAAAGCTCGAAATCTTTCAATCTCCCAATAATGTTCCATTTTTTAATCACCTGAAAACAAAAGAAAGAAATAAAAATTACAGATAAAAATAAAGAAAATTAGATACAAGTAAATTAGATAACTTCAAAATTAATAACTCAAGAAAAATAAGTCCCCGGCAACAGCGCCAAAAACTTGACCGGCGTAAACACACACGTATAACGCAAGCGCACGTATCGTTCAAGTAGTATAAAAATATCGATCCCACGAAGACTTAATTCATACTGTTGTTATTAATTGTTGAATCTATTTATTTACAAATATCTAATTCAATGGAGAAGAGAATGATTGTTTGATTGGTTGGTTGAATGTGGTTTTCCTTAATTAAAATAAATAAAATAAACAAAATAAAATACTAAGGAAAATAAAAAAAGACTCAAAGATCTAGGTTTGTGAATCTTTCTAATATCTTTTAAAAGATGAAGAGATTATTTTATGTTTGTGTAATAAATCGGTTTACTAACCTGGAACACGAAATTATGCGAAAGCCTCTGTCGATGGTCAGACGCAAATACACAGTTTAACCCAATTGAACCATATGTCTATGTCAACCAAATTATCTGGATTCATTAAGTTTAAGTTCCAATTATAGCTACCCCGCCCGACAGGTATATGTCTATCCTGTAAGGAAATCTATTAAAGGGTTATCTATCCTCAAGGAAGATCGTGGGCTATTAAGTCTAAGGCTGAAACCTAAAATTTCTTTGTCAAGTTTATTTTAGATTTACCACATCAATCTTATTGATGATCAGACAACAAGAAGCATTAAGCTTAAGACTTAATAAGTAAACCTTTAAATTACCCAAACTATAAAATAACCCCTTATAAACCGGTGATATTAGAATTCATCACAACCCCAGATAACTAACACATAACTAGGGCTAGTAAAAACTTAAAAGTAAAAGACATAAAGAAAAAATGCTGAAAAGTAATTGCGGTAAAGTAAAAGCTGAAAAGTAAATTAAAATAAATAAAATGCTAAGGTAAAAGGATCAACTTTTACTATTTACTATTTAGATATCTCCCTTAATATAATATATTAACTTGTGATTATTTTACCAACCAGCCATATAGGCGGTAACCTGATTAAGTCAAATTAAGTCAAACCAGCTATAAAGGCGGAACCAAAATAAACCTGCCATATAGGCGGTAAGAAAATTAATTACCAACTGACCAATCTGGCGGTATCCTTGATTAGTCAGGTTTAAACCAGATTAAAATGAATTACCAACCGACCAATCTGGCGGTATCCTTTTTAAGTCAAATTTTAAATAGTGAATATATTATATTTAAGGGAGATTAATCTAAATAGCAATAATAAAAGAATTACCTTTCACCGTAGCAGGGGGAAGTTACCTCCTCATGGTGAATAGTAAAAACTATAAAAAGTAAAGAAAGTAAATTACTATTATTACAGAACATAATTAATTACAAAACTAAAATTTAAAGAAACTAGATAGAAAACTCCCTATTTACATCAGAGAATTCAGAGAGGAAGGTTCCTCTAAAACTGAAATCTTGAGCTCAATTTATAGGCGCAGATAGGCCTCCTGCGTCGCGACGCCAAAGCCTTTGGCGTCGCGACGCCAACGCTTTATGGCGTGGCATGCTGAGGTGATGAAACGTGGCGATTCTGGATAAGGAGATAAGGTGACACGTGGCAAGGTGGCTAACAACTCAATTATTATGCTGATGTGGCGCTGACGTGGCGATGGCGACTGTCGGCACCATATGATTGTGACACGTGGCACTTCGTGATTGGCTGATGATGACATGGCGGTGAGGTGGCACATTGACTCGGTCAACTGATGATGTGGATGCTGATGTGGAGTGACACATGGCGACACGTGGCAATGACGACTGTCGACACTGTATGATGATGATACGTGGCACGGTGCACGTTAGTAGATCGGCTGTGATGGTGACACGTGGCACGGTGCACGTTATCAAAGTCAAATTTCGCAGATTCTGACTTGTAGACCCGGCGCACGTTAGCTAGTCTTGGTGCATGTTAGGCGTCGCGACGCCATAGGCTTGCGCGTCACGATGCCATAGGCTTGCGAGTCACGACGCGCAGAATTATGAAAATGCCATTTTGTCCAATTTTCACTGTTTTGGTCCCAAATCACCTCCAGAATGTCCTGGAACTTTATTTCTCTACAAAATAACACAAAAAACATCAAAATATTCACAAAACTCAAAAAACTATACAAAATATTAGGTTAAATGAGTGGGAAATAGTGATATAATTACCACTTATCACCTAGCCCACTAGGAAACTGGGTTTCCCGAGTACTCAACAGAGGGTTAGAGGCTCGCTGAAAAATAATGGGAGGCCATCATTAAATTTGCAATTTTATTTAATACTTGCTTACACGCGCTCTTTTATTTTTATTTATCGTCGTTATAAATATATATTAGTTGGACTAATATCTTTTATTGCTTTCATTGAACAGTTGGACTGTTTTCACACTACTCCACTTGTAGTTGGTTATATAGTTAGACTATAGTAACCATTACATTTTGAGTGTACCCGAAATCGTTGATTGGATAGTTGGACTATTACAATCGAGATGGCTGGAAAGATTAGTGTTAGGGACATCATCATGGGCGATAATGTCTTTAACGGCTCCAATTTTCCAGACTAGGAAATGAATCTCAGGATAGTCCTGAGAGCCGAGAAGTTACTCTATGTCATAGAGAAACCTCTCGGGCCTGAGCCTAGAGTTGAGCAAATATTAGAGCATGAGCTTTGGAAGACTCATCGTGATGTTAACTTTAGTGCTCAATCCGTCATGTTTGCCGCAATGACTTCTCAATTTCATCGTCAGAACAAAGGATTGGATCCTTATAGTATGATGTTGAAATTGAAGGATCTTCATATATCTAACCTTAGATCTCAGAAGTATGAATTGCAAAAGAAGCTATTTCGCTCGCGTATATCAGAGGGTACATCTGTCGAGCACTATATGTCGTAGATGATTGCTGACATCGAACAGCTAGGTCAGCTGGGCATAACCTTCGCGGCCGAGACTTCCATAGATTTGATCTTACAGTCTCTGCCCGAATGCTGGGGCGGGTTCGTCATGAACTATAACATGATGAACCAAGATAAGACTCTTGGAGAGTTGATGGCAATGCTGAAAGAAGCAGAGCCAGAGCTTCTGAAGGGCAAGAAGCGCTAGACGCACCTTACTTCGACATCCCAGAAGGCCAAGGCCTGGCCGAAGGCTTCTGGGGGTGTGAAGAAAAGGAAGATAAAGGGCAAGGCCAAATTATCAAAGTCTTATGGGATGACTAATGACATATCGCAAGACGTCTGCCTACATTATAGCAAACAAGGTTACTGGAAGCATGACTACCGTGAGTACAAGGCGGAGTTAAGCGAAGTGAAGATGGGTAAGGCTCCGGCTTCAGGTATGTTTGTTATAAACATGTCCACTACTAGTTACAAAAAATTAGATTTTTGATACTGGATGTGGTACTCATATATGTACTGATGTGCAACATCTGCTGATTAGCAGGATACTGGCTTTAGGTGAGATCGATTTACGAGTCAGAAATGAGATGAGAGTCACTGTTTTGGCCGTTGGGACCTATGTTTTGTATCTGCCATTGGGGCATGTAATTACATTAGGTGACTGTTATTTTGTACCTAGTTTGACTAATGAACATCATCTCTATATTTTGTTTAACCCGTTGCGGGTATACCTTTGTATTCCGGAACACTGGGTGTTTTGTATATAAAGATAATATTTTGATATGTACAACAGATGTTAATAATAGTCTTTATACTTTGAATATAAACAAATCTCAAGCATATAACATGACAAACAAAAGGCTCAAATTGAGTAAAACAGATGAAACTTATCTGTGGCATTGTCCTCTAGGACACATTAACAAGACTCGTATATCCACTCTTTCGAATAATGGATACTTGGA
>SKCR01023330.1:0-51074 GCA_019454045.1 Zanthoxylum bungeanum | reverse complement strand
ATCTCTTTCTTAGCGTTACGACGTAAAGACAAAACTGACCAGTTATATTAAAAGTTTCAAAGTAGAAATTAGAGTTATTAATGAGGGCACATTGATCAAACTCAGGGGTATCACATATTTTGGGTATGTGACCGTTGGATCAATTTCAAATTTAGGGAAAAATGAAAAAAAAATGGTTTGCGTATGAGTATTATAGTAGTCTCTCACACCCACACACATGTATATTTCATGCCTCTACATCTTAATATTTTGCTTGTTATTCGAGTTGTATAAGCGTTTTGATGTGTTTCAGGTGTATTTTACAGGTTAAAATAATATAAAAACTCAACGGATTCAATAAAAATGACAAAATACGGAGAAAATCAGACCTTATTTTGGAGTGAAAATGTGTGTCTCGACGCATGGACAAAAGCCTAATTCGGCCCTAATTTTGATTTTTAATTATGAAATACCCCCATGACCTCCTATATAAGTATAAGTTTCTCTTAAAACCTAAGAAAAGTCTCATAACATAATTTTGGAGTCTCATAGCATGGAAGAATGCGCAAAGCAAGGCAATGACGAGTGCTTTAACTGAAGCTGGAGTTTGAAGGTGAAGGCTATAACGAGAGTTCTTTCTTATATTTTATCTCCATTTTATCTTTTATGAGTCCGTATTTTGTATCTATAATGATTAACATATTTTTATTGATTATAATGCGTAGCTAAATCATTATTTTAGGGTTGTAATGGATCCCAAACATGATATTTAATTGAATTGCATCATTTTATTCTTTTGGGGTTTGTTATTTATTATTTTATGTGCTTTAATGCATATTTTATTTGTCTGGTCAACAATAAAATAGTTTTGGTAAATCCTTAGGAACTCGACGGATGGAATTTGGGTTTGCCATGTAAATAATAGCACATGATCTAGTTATTTTGAATAGATTTCATTTTAGGATAAAAATATACATGCAGGGTATGCATAGCCACCATTAGAACATGATCTTAATGAATATGATTTAAATTAAATAACATAAACATATAATTAATTGATTTAATATGAATATATTTCCACCTAACTATCTAAAGAGGCTTGTAAATAGTTCAACGTTCTAGGTTAATAATTAATAACAACAACCCAATTGAATGAAAAATGTATGAGCTCATTTTTTTTACGTGTTTATGTGAGGTTACAACTTTATGTTCTTTTCGCGCATAAACTTTATCTCCGAAATTATTTTTTACTCATTATTTATTTTCAATTAATTTTAGATTATTCAATCTCTCTTGCGCTAAATAGTTTAGTTAAGTTAAGTAGGTTAGTCTTGATATTAATAGGATAAATAATAAGTCAATGTGGATACGATATTCGACTTATTGTCACTATATTACTTAAACGATATGTACGCTTGCGTGCGGTATAAAATCGCGATCACCGACTTATATCAAATTATCTTTATCTTTGATGCTTGATTGAGAAATAAAATAAGGAGATTTTATGATTCATTATTTTTGCACCAAAGAGTTTGGATGTATAAAATGTGACCCTTATCAAAGAGAAATTTTTTACATTATGACTTTTAGGTGACTGATAAAGAATTATGATTGCGTCATTATCAATCAAGCTTCCCTCCATAAATACAGATCCATCAAACTACTAACCAAATAAAACGACATTTCTAATTTTTGAGACTGTTCGAAATTAAATTTGCTAGTGGATTAACATACTTCAATAATTTTCATGATGTTATACGAGTAGAGTATTGCTATACATACAAAGTTTAGATATAAAATTGCAGAGCAAAGCAATAATAGTACCCTATATATATAAAGTTTAGATATAAAGTTATGAAGAGAGCATTATAAATATTGTCAATTTCGATCCCGATGTCTAATCCATCTTGTATTCCAAGGTAGCCCGGGCCGCCATTGTGGCTCTAAAAATTGTTTTATTGGTTTTATTAATTTTAGACGAAAATTATGAATTGTGAAAAATTATTAAGTTTGGACCATATAATATTCTAATAACCATACATATATATGGCAAATTAATTAAATTGACGTTGTGGATTAAACACCACCTAAAAATCCGAAATTTCGATACATTTCAACTCCCGTGAAATAATAAATATTATTCCGTCACTAGAACTATACATAAAGGTGGACAAAGATCGATACGTTCGGTTCGATTTCGAATCAAACCGAAAATCGATTGATTTAAAAAATTAAGAACCAATCGGACCAAACCGAACCGAACCAATTCAGTTCGATTGGATTTTAATATTTGCCCATCCCTAATTACACGTACAAAGTTTAGATACAAAATTCTTTGCAAAGTCAAAATAAGAAGAATACATGCCCCACCTCGCCTTATAAATAAGAATAATAATTGAGAAACATCGTCTCCACTAAGACATCACACCGCTTTCATTTATTACACGATGCAGCTTGCATCCTGCATTTTGCAATTCATTAATAATATAATAATAATAATAATAATAATAATAATAATAATAATAATAATAATATAAAAAGTCTTCTAGATTTCAAATCAACGTGAAAGCCGGGTCTCCATTTCAATGATCCCTTTCAGTTGAACATTACTTTGATTACTTGATCATAATATATGTTAAAAGAAATAGTAGTTAAGAAATTCTCACAACATCTATATAACAAGTCATGAGAATTAATTGACATATGTGTAAATTGATCCAGACATCCTGATTATCAAAAAACATTTACATCATCCGTATTCAAGTCGTCCATATAATCGAGCGAACTCGTGGTGGAGGAATTTATATCTCCACTATTTTATAAAATGCAAATTTGAACTAATAAGTTTATCATCATAATACTTATTATGCATATACCAAAATAATTATACTTTCGAAAAGAGATGGTCGGCCTGTTTTCGAAAGTAGTCCCAGTGGCCTTTGGGCCATGGACTTGAGAATAAATGGACCCTTGCTTCTCTTTGGGCCGTCGGTAGTCATTAGGGTGGAAGAAGGAACAATCAACGTTTCCAGCAATATCATAACCAATGAGCAGTGTCTGAAATTATTGGTTCCAAGAGGCATAATTGGTTTGGTTAAATAATTGTCTACTATATGTCTCATATATATGGCTTTCGTGTCGTATGTCTTCTATCTCTTGTTTTTCTTATAGGGGAATTATATTTTAGTCCTTGATAATTCTTTTCCTAATAATTTTTTTTATACGTAAATATGTGTGTATATATAAAGATAATGTAATTTTTATATTATGATTTTGCTACTCTAGTTATAGCATTTATATACACGGAGTTAGAGATGGCTCTGAGAAGGTCGGATGAGCTCCCAAATTTTACCATATATTAAGGTTTTTGAATTTAGAAAAAAAAAATTCAAATTTTAATATATATTATGATTTTTATAATTTTTTATCATTTATCAGTAGGTCTTTATTTTAAAAATTCGCATTAGATCCCATAAAATTTAAAGCAATTCAGATCCGCCCCCATAAAATCAATGAGATATTTCGCTTACTGTTTCAAATGTTCAGCACCCCATTTGTAATTTTAAACTTAAAGAGAGATGATAGACATACATAAATTCTTACCGAAAATTATTACACCCCTCTTACTGTAGCTACAGTGATCGCTACAGTGATTACTGTAGCTACAGTGAGATGGGTGTAGTAATTTTATGTAAGAATTTATGTATGTCTATCATTTTTGTAAACTTAATGTAATTTGCAAAAGATTGTTAATTTGATAGATCTTTAAAAATATACTCTCTCTCTATATGTTGCGAAGCATGATTTTGAATTTTGATGGGTGATATTTATTAAATTAGGGTGCCGAAAGTATCGATATGTAGACACTGAATTTCGCCTTTGACCTATAATTGAGAATTTATTATTGGCGACTTTTGATGCGCTCTCAGTTCTTTTCCTCGTGCGACGACACCACTATTATCACAGAACAACGAGATCGATTCCTCGATGCTTGGGACAACTCCCAACTTTGTGATAAATTTTATAATCCATACAGATTCTTTTGCAGCATCAAAATATATTTCGCCTCATTGGTTGAATCAGATGTAGATCCTTGCTTGGAACTTTTCCAACAAACTGCGGCATTATTAAGAGTAAATACAAAACCTGATGTAGACTTTCGATCATCAAGATCTGATTAAAAGTCAGAATCTGTATACCCTGTAATCTGTAAATCACCGCCTCCATAAATAAGAAACTTATCCTTAGTACCTTTAAGATACTTGAGGATATGTTTAACAGCCATCCAATGGTCGTTACCTGGATTAGCCTGATACCTGCTAGTAACACTTACTGCATGACTAATATCAGGTCTCGTACATAATATGACATACATAATACTTCCTAAGCATGATGCATAAGGTTGACTAGACATTCTAGTCTTTTCATCTTCTGTTTGAGGACACATCTTCTTTGAAAGATGAATGCCATATCGAAAAGTTATGTTAGCAATTTTATAATTGCTAAAGTTATATATATCTAAGATCTTATCTATGTACGGGGATTGGGATAGCCCAATCAACCTCTTTTCTCTATCTCTATATATTCTTATACCAAGTATATATGAGGCCTCTCCCAGGTCTTTCATGGAGAAGTTCTTACATAGATATACTTTAACGCCCTGCATCATCCCAATATCATTCCCAGTGATCAGAATATCATCAACATAGAGTACCATGAACACTACCATGCTCCCATCGACCTTCTTATAAACACAAGGTTCCTTTTCATTTTTGAGAAAACCAGACAATCTTATTACCTTATCAAAATGAAGATTCTAACTCCGGGATGCTTGTTTAAGTCCATAAATGGACTTCTTAAGCTTACATACCATGCCTGAATTTTGGCAGGAAACAAAACCCTACGGTTGTTCCATATATATTTCTTCATCAAGAAATCCATTAAGAAAAGTGATTTTGACATCCATTTGCCAAATATCATATCATATCATAACCAGTCGGGCTTTGAAGGTTTCAACCTTCCCATCAGGCCATCACTTTCTTTGTAAACCCATTTACAACCAACGGGAACAATTCCCCTGGGAGGCGGAACCAAATTCCAAACTCGATTCTCATGCATGGAGTCTAATTCGGATTTCATAGCTTCCTCCCACTTAATGGAGTCAATGTCTAATATTGCTTCTCTATAGGTACATAGATCAGTCTCATATGTAAGGAGTACATCGAGAATCTTATCTTGTATCAAATACAAGAGATCATGAGGTCTCGATATCCTAATAGGCCTACGGAGAGAGGATGTAGAAGGTTCTACACCTACCTGAATTTCTGTTTCCTCTGTCGGCATGTCCTCTACATGTTGAACTTCATCAAGCTCAACCCTTCTATGATTACCACCTTCCACTAAGAATTCTTCCTCAAGAAATCTGGCGAATCGAGCTACGAACACATTTCGATGCTCGAGATCATAGAACTGATATCCTTTGGAATTCGAAGGATATCCAACAAACCTAATCTTTTACCCTCGGGGAAAAAGTTTATCATGCTACGTCACTTTGACATATGCAGGACAGCCCCAAACTCTAACATAGATGATGAGTGGTAAATAAATGACTATTTCCTACTCATTTGACTTAATATTTTGTATATTTTTTTTGAGTTTTGTGAATATTTTGATGTGTTTTGTGTTATTTTGTAGATAAATAAAATAAAAGGATTCTCTGGAGGCAATTCGGGGCCAAAACAGCGAAAAACAGGCAAAAATATAAATTTCCTGCTAAAATGCGCTGTGCTAAAATACGCCGAATGCTAACGTGTGCCAGACACGTGTCATCATCTCATGCTGCCGACAATCCACATCATTGTTGGCGTCAGCATCGCGACGCGCACACCATTACGCGTCGCGACGCCAAACCAATAATTCTGCTGACGCCACGTGTCACCAACTCCGCGAAAGCCCGTGCCACGCGTTCAACATCAACTGCGCGTCGCTACGCGTGAGGTAAAATTTTGCCTATAATTTGAGGCCAAATTTCATTTGTAAAATCACACTTTCTTCTAAGGAATTCCTTAAGAATACTAAGAAGATTGGATTTTGTTTGTTTATTTACAGCTTTCATTATTTAATTTTATTTACTTTTCGCAATAATACTTTCTTTTCTTTACTTTCCAGTCTTTATTTTCTTTATTCAGCAGGAGGAGGTAACTCCCCTTTGCTGGGTTTAAAGGTCAAACTTTTATTACTAATATTTAGATTAATCTCCATTAATTATAATATATAAACTATTTAAAACCTTACTTAATGGGATACCGCATTTATGGTCAGTTGGACTTAATTAAATTGATCTTAACCTGACTAAACATGGATACTGCCTGTATGGTCGGTTGAAATTAATAATAAATTTGACTTAATCAGGATACCGCCTATATGGTCGGTTGGTAATTATCACGCAAAGTTAATATATTATAATAAGAGAGATATCTAAAATAGAAGTAATAAAAGTGGATCATCTAACCCCAACATTTTCTTTATTGTTTATTTACCTTTTACTTTCAAAGCATTTACTTTATGTCATTTATTTTATTTAAGCTTTTACTAGCCTTAGATATGTGTGGTAACTAAACCCGTTATCTGGGGTTGTGATAAATTCTAATATCACCGGTTTATAAGGGGTTACTTTATAGTTTGGGTAATATAAAGGTTTATTTATTGAGCCTTAGTCTTAATGCTTCTTGTTAACTGGCCATTAATAAGATTGATTTGGTAAACTTAAAATGATATTGGAAAATAGATTTTAGGTTTAAGCCTTAGACTCAATAACTCACGATCTCCCTTAAAGGTAGATAACCCTTAATAGATTTCCTTACATGATAGGAATATACCTGTCGGGCGGGGGTAGCCTTAATTTGAACTTAATCTTAATGAATTCAGGTAACTTGGTTGAAATAAGAATATGATTAATTGGATTTTCCTTTAATTCACTTTCGCGTTATATTATTTACTTGTTTTAAGTTTAAAGTCACCATCCAATCAAACAACCAATCTATTAGATACTTGTAAACATTTGGCTTCATAAATTAATAGCTTAGGTATTAAGTCATCGTGTGATCGATATATTTTATACTACTTGAACGATACATGCGCTTGCGTTATATGCGTGTGATTATGCCGGTCAATAGACATAGTTAAGGTTCGGTTTCCTACCAACGCATATCTCATATGAAGTAGTAGGAACAACTTTAGAGGGAACCATATTCAACAGATGTGCAATAGTTATAAGAGCATAGCCACACAAAAAGTAAGGCAGATCTGTAAAACTCAACATATATTAGACCATATCCAATAAAGTCTGATTTCTCATTTCGGATACCCCATTGTGTTGTGAAGTACCCAAAAGAGTATATTGAGCGAGAATCCCATTCTCTTTAAGATACTCTGTAAATTCGCTACTCATATATTCACCATCTCGATCCGATCAAAGGCATTTGATGAATTTATCGGTCTACTTTTCAACTTTATTTCGGAATTCCGTGACTTTTCAAAGGTTTTCGATTTATATTTCATCAGATAAATATAACCATACCGTGACATATCATCAGTAAAGGTCACGGAGTATGAATAGCCATTATGAGCAGTATGACTTATAGGACCACATAAATCACTATATACGAATTCTAATAGGTCATTGGCCCGATGTCTAAAACCGATAAATAAGGCTTTAGTCATTTTACCTCGAATATAAGATTCACAAGTTGGATAAGGTTGTATGGTTATATTCTCAATCAGATCATTCTTAACCAAATGGGTTAAGCATCGTACACATATATGTCCTAGTCGTATATACCATAATTCAGTATCAGTTATATGAGATCTAATAAGTTTATTATTCCATATTTCTTAAACATCTCTAATAACATGCAAACCATAATGACCATGTGAATTTGAACATTTATGTAACAAAATATCATATATATATATTATATATATATATATATATAATATATATATATATATATATATATATATATATATATATATATATATATATATATATATATATATAATATTTACCGCACAACCGGGCACAAAAATAAAATATGTCAAAATAATACTGCCACGGGATAGTCGAATCTCGTATTCATCAACAGCTGCCGCAGCTAGAGAATCACCTTTCCCAAAACGCAACTGCATCTCCCCAGGATTGAGCATCCTACTAACCTTCAGCCCCTGCAATGAATTACATATATGAGTAGGACAAGCAGAATATAAAATCCATCCAGTACCAATGGCTTCAAAAGCCGAAGAGATATCAATAATAGGGAAAATAAACATACCCGATGTCGAGGCTCTCTCTCGTCTTATGAAAGCAATATAGTCTGGCCAGTTCCTCATCCAATGCCTAATCTTGCCACAATGGTGGCACTTGTCCTAGTGGCCTTTTTCTTTGACTTGCTAGGCTTCGATACATTTCCTTTAGGAGGGATACTAGAATTAGTCTTCTTTACCTTTTTCATTTTTACTTTCCTGATCTCGCATATTAGGAAGAAGAAGGTTCAAACAAAGAGGACTTAGTAATGAGTGTTGGTATACCATTCTTAATATCCTCATTTGTAGTCTGCAACATCCTATGTAGCTGACTGTAGGAACAATGAATGTCGTGCGTATTGAAGTTCATGATAAACTGAGAATATGATGGTAGGAGTGAGCCCATAATCAGATTCTGGCCCAAAGTCTCATTCAGCTGGAAGTCACACCTCTTAAGTTGTTCGATGAGATCCATCATGTGCAAGACATGTGGAATCATTTGCTTACCATCAGCCAGACGAGAGTATAACAGTTCCACTGAGATTCTGTATACCAGAGATTACTTATGGTTCATGAATGACTTCATAAGCTGATTAATAATGCTGAAGGAGTCAGACATGTCCACATATTGCCTTTTCAGATCCGAAGACATAGAATAAAGAATGAGTGACATGACTCTCAGGTTATCATCCCTTCATTTTTGAAGAGTCACCCTCTTATCAGTGGTTGACTTTATAGTAATATCAATAGGTACTGGACTATCCAATATGTATTCCAGCTTCTCCAACTTTAAGACAATCTTAAGATCTAATTCCCATTCAGAAAAAATTCCAGGGCCAACCATTTTGTTTGCGTCGAAGACGCGGGCAAAAAGACTAGATGAAGTGGTTGGTGCCATCACAAAACTTAACAGAAGAAAATAAGAATTAGCAGATAAAATAATTTCATCGATATCATAAAACATCTTCCATATATGATCCATAAATTAAAGTTTTCCATTTTTATTTAAAAATCCAATTTCTACCAAATTAATCAAATTAATCTACACCGTTTTAAAGTCACCACAAATGAAGTTGATCGGTGAAATCACACACGTAACGCAAGCGCACGTATCACTCAAATAGTATAAAAATATTGATCCCACGAGGACTTAATTTCTACTATTGTTATTAATTATTGATTCTATTTATTTACATGTATCTAATTAGGGTGAGAAGAGAATGATTTCTAGGATAGTTCTAGGATTTATTTCTTTCTTGGATTTTGGGGCTTTTTGATTTGGAGGATGAATTTGGAGGCTAGATACATGTGTAAAGTTAGATTGAATAATATTAGTGTAATATTAGTTCAATTTTATCATTTGATGGCTTGTTGCCATTTTAGAGTATTATGACCACTCTTATAACTCCTATAATTATTCTTGAGTTCTTCATTGGTGGTGACTTTGATTGGTGTAAATATTAATATGATTAATGTTAAGAAAGTTGGATTTAAAGCATGAAAAATAATATTTTTGACAACCATATCAGATCTGGAAATTCTATAATTTTGGTGATGAAAAAAATATTATTTAAATATATTAGATGTGTATTGGACATTGGAATAATTACCGGAAATTATTAATGAGGTGCTCGACACCTCGGTGGAGAGGGGGGGAGCTCCTCTCTGAGTCTGATGATGTACTTCATTTTCCCATCTCGGGAGGATTAGAGGGTAAGTATCATATTTGTTTTATTTTATTTAGTATCCTGTTTGTTTTATTTTATTTTCCGTAATTTCCTTTTCTTTTATTAATAAAATTATGTTTTTTTTTATTTATATTTGTTTTGAAAATCTACACCATGCTAGGGTAAAGAGTGAAGCTCTTGATATGAAAATATGTGTGATTTTTATTTATATTATATTTTATAAATTGTGATAATTTCACAAATAAAATTCATACTATTTCCAGTTTATTGAGGACTCTTAACTAGCTGTAAACAGTCACTGGTTGACACAAATAATACTTGAATCCCATAAATGAGAGAGTGGACTATTAAAGATCTGAATTAGTTATAGACAATATGGTTTTATATGTTTTGACATATTTAGTACATTGACATGAATAATTATCGACATGACGGATTACATGTGTTGGCATAATTAATACCTGATAATCATGAAATAAATTGATTGAGAAATAATTATAATTTATATTTTATAAAAAGTAAAAATTATTTTATATTTGAAATATCAAGAGTGGATCCCTTAATCCTAATATTTTAATTTTATTATTTTATTTTTATTAGTTGAATTATTATTTTATCTTATTAAATCTATTCCATGTGGATCGACCCCAGACTTACCAGGTTATTTTATTACTTCGACACTCTTATACTTGAGAGTGAAAAACCACTTTGTGAGTGTGTCAATGACCCTGCTACAGGACAAAGTTGAAAATGGACTCTACAAGATCATGTTGTCATCAAACCCTGCCTACAATCATCTTTCCACAAAGCATCTCTTATCTATGTTCTCCTTTATCAATGTTTTCAGCTGTAACTTCTTCAGTTAAAAACAAAGCTTGTTTCATTAGAGAAACATTTGACAGTACTCTAGGAAAATCTAATTCTGAAGATGTTATCTTAATAGGAAACTTGGTCATCCTAGTAAAGCTGCCATGAATCACATTATTAATAGTTGCACTGAATTGCCTAAGTTCTCTAAAATTGCATTGTGTGATGATTGTCAAATTGGGAAAATGCAAAGAATGCATTTTGATGTTACTGAAACAATGACCAAACAACCTCTTGAACTCCTACATGCTGATCTATGGGGCCCTTCACCTAATATGTCTATTAATTGATACAAATATTACCTTAGTATTGTTGATGATTTTACTAGGTACACTTGGATTTTTCCTTTAAAAATCAAAATTGAAGCATTGTCTGTATTTGGCCATTTCAAACTTCATATTGAAAAACAATTAAATAGATCAATTAAAGCCTTACAAACTGACTGGAGTGGAGAGTTTAAATCATTTGTTAAGTTATTAACCAGTCAGAGAATTCAATTCAGGCATTCTTGTCCTTATACTCACAACCAAAATGGCATTGTTGAAAGAAAATATAAACATGTAGTTAAACTTTGCCTAACCTTACTCTCACAAGCCAAAATATCCCTTCTTTACTGGTGGAAAGCCTTCAACACATCATTATTTCATATTAACAGACTTCTCTCACACACTCTTAATATGATCACACCTTTTAAACTTCTATTTCTGCACAACGTGACTATAAGTTTCTTAAAAGCTTTGGTTATACTTGTTTTCCCTTTCTTAAAGACTATAGTCCATATAAATTCAATTTCACTCAAGAAAATGTGTATTTTTTTGTTACAATCCCTCTCACAAAGGGTGTGATGCTTGCACTCTTTAAGAAAGATCTTCATAGCAAGTCATGTCATCTTTGATTAAACTTGCTTTCCTGATGAGCGGAAAATATATTAATATTTACCGCCCATTTTGTTGGACAATTATGACCCATAGCATCACTATTTGTAAAGAACATTGTGTTTTTGTACAAATTAACTACGTGACAAAAGAAAATTGCTATTTTATCATTATTGTAATTGGATTACTTGGATATATATAATGATAAAATTCCATATGGTTAAATCGGATTAATAAGATATGAGACAATATTAATCCACAAATGGTTTAATCATTAAATATCAATAGTCGAAGTATTATTGAGACTGGACTTTGATAATACAGAATAGACTAGTATTACACTTGTGCGCGTTATGGAAGCTTAACGGCATAGTTCTCATATATTTAGGAATTGGATTCTTATGCAAGTGTAATAAGAGGATCTGTTAACCGTTGGACCGGGAAGAGTTCGCTCTGGATAGACCCACTCGGAATCCCATTGGTAGTATGACTATGTGTCTATGGGAATCCGAATCAGGGTAGGTGTATGTGATCTTTAACCTGAGACTTATGTCGCTATTACTTACGACAATCAGTTTACTTTGATATTGGTCGTCTGGAGCTTTAACAGGTTCTGTGTACGCCTGTATTGGGTTTACTGAGGATCATATTGTATTGGATGTGATGTCAAGATGAGAGTATCACTTCAGTCATATGAGTTTCTGATCTCACCTCATATAGACATTAATCTCATTGAGGAAGATGATCCGGCTACGTATGAGGAAACGATACAAGGTATCGACTCCGCTTTATGGCAAGAAGCTATGAAGTCCGAAATGAATTCCATGTATACCAACCAAGTTTGGACACTGGTTGATTTACCAGAAGGCATTAAGCCTATTGGTAATAAATGGATCTTCAAAAGGAAGACAGACATGGAAGGCAACATACAAACGTACAAAGCTAGACTTATAGCTAAAGGGTATCCTCAACGATATGGTGTCGATTACGATAAGACCTTTTCACCTATTGGCATGATTAAATCCATTCGAATAATGCTTGCTATTGCTGCATATTTCGATTATGAAATATGGCAGATGGATGTCAAAACCACTTTCCTTAACGAAAACCTTTTGGAGGATGTTTATATTTAACAACATGATGGTTTTGTCGTACCAAAACATGCAAACAAGGTTTGCAAGTTAAACTGATACATTTATGGATTAAAGCAAGCATCGCATTTTTGGAACCAACGTTTTGATGAGATCATAAAAGAATATGGTTTCATTTAAAACGAAGATGATTCTTGTATATATAAAAAGGTTAATGGGAGCGCACTGACATTCATTGTCCTATACGTTGATGATATATTGCTTCTTGGCAATGACATTCCCATGCTACAATCGGTGAAAGCTTGGCTTTCATTAAAATTATCCATGAAAGATCTGGGAGATGCATCCTTTATTCTAGGAATAAAGATCTATCGGGGTAGATCTAGAAAGATGATGGCACTCTCTCAGAGCTCGTACATTGACAAAGTGTTGAAGATATTCAACATGGATCAGTCCAAGATGGGGCTGCTTTCGGTGTCACATGGCGTCTCTCTATCGAAGGACACGTGTCCTAAAACTCAAGATGAGAGAGATGCAATGATTCGGATCCCGTATGCTTCAGCAGTCGGATCGATCATGTATGTCATGATATGTACGCGACCTGATGTCTCATATGCTTTGGGCATGTGCAGTTGCTATCAGGCTGATCCAGGTGATGGTCACTGGATTGCTGTAAAGAACATCCTTAAGTATCTTAGACGAACTAAATATGCTTTCTTAGTCTATGAGGAATGACAACTTGAGGTGACTGGGTTCGCCAATGCAAGTTTCCAAATCGAAAAAGACGACTGTAAGTCGTAATCAGGGTACATATTTTGTTTGAACAACGGAGCAGTGAGCTGTAAATCTTCCAAGCAAGAGACTGTTACCGATTCAACAACAGAAGCGGAATATATTACTGTAGCTGAGGTAGCAAAAGAAGCAGTTTGGATCCGTAAATTCTTAATTGGATTAAGAGTAGTTCCGTTAGCAGCTGAGCCCGTACCTTTGTATTGTGACAATAATGGGCTTATCACACAAGCTAAGGAACCACAGTCTCATCAACGATCCAAACATGTACCTCGACGATTTCATCTGATTCATGAGATCATACATCATGGCGATGTGAAGATCGAGAAGATCGCATAAGATGATAACATTGCAGATCCGCTGACAAAAGCTATATCTCAGCAAAAGTTTGAGCGACATGTACATAGTTCAGGTGTTAGATACCTGAGTGATTGGCTATAGGCCAAGTGGGAGATTGTTGGACAATTATGACCCATATCATCACTATTTGTAAAGAACATTGTGTTTTTGTACAAATTAACTATGTGACAAAAGGAAATTGATATTTTATCATTATTGTAATTGGATTACTTGGATATATATAATGATAAAAGTCCATATGGTTAAATCAGATTAATAAGATATGAGACAGTATTAATCCACGAACGGTTTAATTATTAAATATCACTATTCGAAGTATTATCGAGACTGGACATTGATAATGCGGAAGAGACTAGTATTACACTTGTGCGCGTTATGGAAGCTTAACGGCATAGTTCTCATATATTTAGGAATTGGATACTTATGCAAGTGTAATAAGAGGATCTGTTAACCGTTGGACCGGGAAGAGTTCGCTCTGGATAGACCCACTCGGAATCCCATTGGTAGAATGACTATGTGTCTATGGGAATCCGAATCAGGGTAGGTGTATGTGATCTTTAACCTGAGACTTATGTCGCTATTACTTACGACAATCAGTTTACTTTGATATTGGTCGTCTGGAGCTTTAACAGGTTCTGTGTACGCCTGTATTGGGTTTACTGAGGATCGTAGTGTATTGGATGTGATGTCAAGATGAGAGTATCACTTCAGTCATATGGAGATGATGGTCACATAGGATACGAAACTGGTACTCTTAAAAGCTGCAGCTATCGGGAAAGTATGACTAGGTCATGACTTTCCGATTACAGAGACTAGTTGCTCGGGATCCGATAAATACTTCGTATGGGGCAGACACAGAGCCAGCCCTAGGCCTAGCATGTGACATCTGATATTGGATCGTATTACGCATTACTTAGTATTACTACGTCTGATACATATTATATTCCTCGGCGAATATTTCTGGAGAATTGGGTAGGCACTGTGCTTTGCTAGAAGCCAACCATGTCTTGTAAATCGGTGAGAACGTGGTACGGGGTATACACGTGTTCGGATAGTCCGACAACCGTATTTACTGCCAATATATCCAGGAATCTCCTGGGTCGCTTCCCAAAGATTCACCAATGACATTTGACTCGAATAGAATTAATCTGAGATTAATTATGAGAGAGAAAATTAATCTGGGATCAATTACGGCAAGAATTAATCTGAGATTAAATTCGTATAGAAGAGAGAACACAATTAATTTAGAATTAATCGATAAAATAAATTTAATAGTGAAATTGAATTTTTCTATTTAGGGCTAAAATAATATATCAGATATATTAATTGAAATTGGATTTCAATACGAAATTAAAATTGGATTTTAAATCGTGCGAATGAATTAATTTAGAATTAATTCGTAAGCGACTATCGTAATAATTTTGCGAGGCATAATTATTTAATTAAATTGGATTTAATTATGTAGCGACGAGAAATTCGTTTAATTCGGAATTAAACGAACTCGGGCCCAAGCTAAGTTGTGTGTTGGAGAAGCCAACTTAAATTTTGAATTTAAAAGTGGTGGGACCACTTGACTTATATCACTTGTCAAAAATTGATGTGAGTAGTTGACATAATTATAGTAAGCCTTTAACACACAAACCAACCAAGTTTTGGAAACTTACACTATTCTCCTCTCTTCTCCCTCACTTGGCCGAACTTGCTTCTCTCTTGGAAGTGAATTTTTTCTTCAAATTTTCACAAAGCTAGCACTTGGAGAGTCAAATGAGGTGTTAGGGAAACTCACCCAAGGGTTAAACAACACAATCAAAAGCTTGGAGCTTCATCCTACAAAGGAAATTTTTGAAATTTTTCCCAAAATCAATGTAAGTATTTCTGTAACTTTACTTGATTAATTCACACTTAAAATCATGTTTAGGATCTTGGAAGCATGTCTTAGAGACTAACACATTTTACTTAATATTTTGTATAGTTTCTCAGATTTTATGAATATTTTGATGTATTTTATTTATTTTACAGATAAAATAAAATCGGGACTCAATGGAATCATTCAGGATGAAATATGGAACAAAGAATGGCAAAAACTGGACTTGACATTTGGATTTTGGAGGTTGGAAACTTGAAATGGCGTTCTAACGAAGTACAATTTCGGAAATTTCAACTTTGCGTAATTTTAGTATTTTGGCCGTAACTGTTTATTCCAATATCGGATTGAGGTGATTCAAGTTTCAGATGAATGAAGACTCAAAGATATACAACTTTGATGTTCATAGGAATTTCGAATTCTGAAGTTTTAATTACCGAAATTGATGAAAAATTGAAAGTGTGTTATGTGTAATTATTAAAGTCATTTAAAAAAATAATAATAAAAAAATAGAAATTGTCAAACTTCCACCAAACATGCGTGGAATGTTTGGTGAAGAAATTGGTGGAAGCCTTTATATTTGCCTAGAAATTTGTTGAGAAATCGGTGGCATGGTTGCAAATTTTGTAAATTTTCCATGCTTTCTTTGGGAGATTTCTCCATAAAAACCTAAAAGAAAGTGTCTTGTATGTTTATTTAAGTTTTTCTTGTATTTTCTTTTTATTTATTTAATAAATTTTTGTGTGTTTTTAATTACATCATGAGTAGGTAATCTCTTTTTGCTGGAGTCTGGGGTGAAACTTTTAATATATTAATTTAGATTTACTTCCTTACTTTAAATAAGTAATTTGAATTAATTATTTACCGTCTATATGGCCGGTTTTACATTATTGGACTTAGTTTCCGTCTATATGGTCAATTTAGGTGATAACCTTGTTACCGCCTATATGATCGGTTTATATGATTTTGTTACTGCCTATATGGTCGGTTGGACTTTGGATATATGACATTCACCGCCTATATGGTCGGTTTTAATATAATTAATTCAAGAAATGATTAATTGATAAGGGAGTAATCTATATTTGAAGTATTAAAAATGAAACCCCTAGCTCCAGTATTTTCTTTTATTGTTGTAATTTTCTTTACTTTTTAATTTTCTGTTATGTTATTTTGTTTAACTATGCATTTTGTAATTTTAGGTATGTTTTGTAACTAAACATATTATCTAGGGTTGTGATGAATACCAATATCAATGGTTTTATAAGTTGAGTTACTTTGTGTTTTGTGTGATGTTTTGGTTTATTTATTGAGTCTAGTTCTTAATGCGTCTTGTTGAATTGGCCACCAATAAGATTGATTAGGTAAACCTAAAATGAACTTGGAAAAGAGATTTTAGGTTTAGTCATAGACTCAATAACACATGGTCTCACTTAGGGGGATTTTCCTCCAGGATAGGAATATACTTGTAGGGCGGGTGTAACCACAATTAGAACTTAAACTTAATAAATTTGGAGTTTCTTAGTTAACATAGGAATATAGTTAGAAGGGTGGCGAAATTTGTAACTTAGGCAATAAGTGTAGTTACTGTGAAATCTAAATAGTATGTGTTCTGTCGACTATAACATATATTTTAGATGTCCGATTGATGAACCGTAAATTTATAATTGAACTAAACATAATAAAACTGAAATCCGTAAAATTCTAGATAAACTAGACACATAAGGGAGTAACATATCCAAAATTCAGAAACTTTAGCCTTTATATGAGGCTGAACCGAATTTTTGAAATTGGGCGACCTACTGCTATTATACCCAATTTTTCAACATGAGCAATTGAAATGCGTAAAAACCAACATAAACTATATACATTAAGAACCATTCTATTAAAATTTCAGCCTCAGATTCATCCCAATTAGTTATAGTGAATTTTGAAAGTTAGACATTGAGCAGTGAATTCTTAGCAACTAGTAGAATCTAAATTTTCGTGCTTGCACTTGTGTAACTCCAAACCTGAGCCTGTAAAAAATTTGTATACCACGCTTATAAGTTAGTAACTCAGCAAAGTCAAGTATTCATGCATTGCATATGTTATTTATTGATATGAAGAATATCTCACATCTTATATTATAATAAAGTTTATCGATTATAGATTATCGGCAAGAACCGCGACTTTCTTTGACACCGTGAAGTAGTGCCAGTCAATTTCTAAATCTGTAAGTGAATATTTTATTTTCATAATATTTTATTGATTTTATAAAGTTATATGAATTTATTTATATTCAAGTTATACTTTGAGATGATATCAAGTTGCCAAAATACTTTGATGAGTTAAAAATATTTTTGGACCAGTTGAGAAATGTTATCAGGATTTTGATATTTTGAGATGATTTTTTATGACTTTTTTATAGATTGGGGGAAAAACCTAATCTCATAAACTTTTGGAATTGACGGATACAGCATGCATGTGCACATGTAGTTTCATAACTATGTGGACGGTGCTACATGACGCCCTTATATTTTAGTTTCCGGGCTAGGATGATAGCATTGATTAATGCTCTTGTCTCTCGTTCAATGACTTAGGGGACGACGATACGAAACGCCCCCATACGTCGGTTGTTTTCCAGATGAGATTTTTAGAAACTACAGTTTTATGAAAGAATATCATAAAGAATAGTTTTATGAGAGATCTCAGAACGTTACAGAAGAAAGAAGTTTCTACAAAATGTTTTACATAATGAGATTTGTTTTCAGGGAAAAAGAGTTTTCAGAAGAGATTAGTTTTATTGTAAAATGAGAAGATTTTTGTTTCGGGAAAGAAATTTTTCATAAAGCTTTTTAGTTCCCATTTTAAATTATCCACTCACTAGGTCGTTCAAACGATCTACCCCTCAATCTCCAGTGTTTTATGTTTTGTAGGTTTACTCAAAGGACGAGCTCGAGAGGATGAATACCGATGGTAGTCACTATGGTTATTGGGTCCTCATATCAGTCAGGTCTGAGGTATATGGATCAGTCAAAGTCAATGTTGTAATAGTTAAAGTACAAGTCGGGTTTATGTTGCATGAGAGTATTTACTTAAGGTTGTCAAAGTCAAAGTTACCAGAGTTTAACATAGCAAGTTTAGAATTGTAAATGACAAAATTTGTTTAATGAAATTAAGTTGGACAAGTAGCCCTACCGTGTAAGTGTGTGATTCATGTTTGTCAAGTAATTAGAAAAACAGTAGAGTTAAAATAATCAGTCAGTTAGTTAGAGGATAAGAGTGATAGGGTGACCTATCTCCTGCCGGTAGCATTTCCGAGAGGGAGATGTTACTCTGTGGTGTGACAATGAGAGTGGAGCAGCATTAGCAAGAAATCATGTGCAACACTCCAAGACAAAACATATAGAACTTGATATACACTTTCTCAGCGACAAAGTTCTCAACAAGCAGCTAGAGATCAGGTATATACCCTCAGCGGAACAGGTTGCAGACATTTTGACAAAGCCTTTATCATTTCCTCACTTCAATTATCTTAGAAGCAAGCTTAATGTCTTTCCTAAGCTCTTAAGCTTAATGGAGATGTTAAGGAAGCACACGTATGCAGCCTCACTGATTTAGACAACATACTCGAAATATCGGATCAACTCTCAGCCACATCAAGGCAGCTGATACAACAGATGAGCTCAAGATGGATGTGTTGAATCAGCAGAAATTAGTTAGAATTAGTGCATATGATTGGCTAGCATGTTGACTACTAATTAGATTCTATTAGTTAGTTAGCAAGAGATTATATATAAATACAATCCATAGTATAGATTCGATAGTGTGGAAATAATAATAATAGAAAAAAGTATTTTCTTAAGAAAATTCTTAGATTCAATTTATCATTTTCTTGCTTGCCAAACAAATCTTGTGTGCGCAATACGATTCTTAACTGATCGGGCCAGACTTGGCCAAGCGCAGCCCAGATCCGGCCCTCGCATATGCAGGGTCAGATACAAAGCTTGCAAAAGTTGAGCGAGCGGAGTCAAAAAGCAAGCACTGACGAAGACAAGACAAGTAGAGTAATGTCTGGTCCACATCAACGGTAACCAATACACGTGGCACAAATTGGGAGGAGGATCTCATTTTCATCATTGGTAAAAACTAGGCGACACGAAATGACAGGAGACCACGTGGGCAGGTGAATTTTGAATGCTCGACAGTTGAAACTGTGGGTCTGTGAAGTGACAAATCACTGGAAATATTTAAATTTTAATTATTGTTTTGTAATTCTCGTACCCTTATTATTTTTAGCATCCCTTTAAGATTCTCTGGCCCCATACTTTTTTTTTTTTGTCTGTTTTTAAAGTGGATCAAAAATTTCATTACTTAAAAGACACGAAGTATGTAGTAATTACACGACCAGTTTGGTTCGTTTATAAATTTAATAAATCTTAATACCATAATTTAGATAAGATAAAATTTAATCATATAAAATTCATATATTATGTATTTTTTATAATTAGTTGGATCAGACGTGAATTCACACCTAAAATTACTGAAGATATTGGAAGATTTTACGAACATGCTTGAATATCCTATCTTTCTGTTATTATTGGTGAATATAGTTATCAAAACAATTACATTAAATACGTAATATATATAACATAATTTTTTACGGCAACACATATATAATATATTATAATGAAGCCAATAATTTTTTCGGAAGTTACAATACTCAATTTTCACTTCAAGATCAAGATCTACCATCTTCTACGAACATATCTTTTATTTGTCGAAGAAAATACTTCTTTATTCCCATAAAATATAAATAAAAATAAAAAACTAACACATGGCTTGAAATCTACCACCACACATAGGTGAATCTATGAATAAATAAACATCTATTTAATAAAATTCCAAAAAAATCAATCCTTACGAGAGAAGTTCAGATATCTCATTGTAAGGAAACGGTAGAGTTCTCTTTTCTCACAAGTCTCCATCAAAGGAAAGGTATTGGACTGAAAAAGAAAACAAAAATGAAAAAATATATGAAAAGAAAAGGAGAGGGAGAATAAATAGTGACGCATAACTCACTTGGAGGATTAGGCCAAGCAAACCCCTCGCAACGGACAGAACCCCAAGAACCGCGAATTTGATTTTGTAGGAACAAAACCCTTCCAAGGCCACAAAGAAGACCCACAAAAAACTTGTCTTTGAGAACCCTTAAGATAATTTCTTGAGGTGTTCTGCTAGCACGGAGACGCCACTAAGGTTGCCACGCCTTAGATAAGTCGATTGCATGAAATAAGGGGAATCTCTCCCTTAAGCAATTTTTGGACAAAGTCAAGCTCTCAATGGAGATGAATTTCGAAATTTGATGATTAGCTTCTCATTAAGATAAAATGAGTTTAAATAGTACAATGAAAGAAACCCTAATGGATGCAAAATGACCAAAACACCCTAAGTTGCTAACTAATGGCTATTAAATGGCCATGCCCTTAATAGACATTTAATAACAAACACAAAGTCAAAAGAAACAAAGACTTAATCAATAACAAACAAAGACTTAAAAATAACTTTGCCAAAAAAGTCTAAAGTTAAAACACAAAATCATAAAAGTCAACAAATGTGGAAAACTTTTCCAAATTTGTCTAAAGTTGTTTCCTTGCACCAAAAGTCCTCCAAATTCGTGGCTTCCATGTATAAAGGCATAATGATGTGTCATAAAGTCCAATAAGTCTTGTCTTGGCCGAATATTTAGTGTCGGGCTTGAATCGGCTTGATCCGTTAAAATATACTTGGCTTCAAGATTGCTGGTGTGTTACTCTGGTATGACTTGGGTCAAGTGAAATAGCTTTGGACTCACTCCATTGAAGCCCTCATGTGACGCTAATATGCCCCGGAGTTGTCTGTCACACTCGACCATGGCATTCTGCGCTAGCCTCGCCATTGCGTCTCTGATCTTCTTAGCTCTTTGGCGTGTGATTGGACATGTTGGCAATTGCAAAAGATCTAATGTTCCTTGAGTTGTTGGATTCATGTCATTCCCTCCCTCTTGAAAAGGATTCGACCTCGAATCTGTACCTGTATAAAAAATAGTTAAGTCAAAAACATTAAATGTCGCAGACGCATTATGCTCACCTTGTAAATCCAGCTTGTATGCATTGTCATTAATCTGTTCCAAGACTTGAAATGGACCATCCCCTCTCGATTGTAGCTTGGATTTACGCTGTTCAGGAAATCTTTCATTTCGCATGTGTACCCAAACCCAATCTCCAGGTTGAAATACCACATGTTTTCTTCCCTTATTGGCATGAGAATCATATTGTTCATTCTTTCGTTGTATGTGCTCTCTTGCTTTCTCATGTATGTGTTTCACCAAATCAGCTTTCTTTTTTCCATCTAACCCGACATGCTCATCAACAGACAATGGTAACAAATCTAATGGAGTTAGTGGTTTAAAACCATAAACAATTTCAAATGGTGAATAAGATGTGGAAGAATGAATGCTACGATTATATGCAAATTCAACAAAAGGCAAACAATCCTCCCAAGTTTTCAAGTTCTTAGAGACAATAGTACGCAATAACTGAGTCAAAGTCCTATTAACCACTTCAGTCTGTCCATCAGTTTGGGGATGACAAGTAGTAGAATACAAAAGTTTTGTTCCTAACTTACCCCATAAAACTTTCCAAAAGTGACTAAGGAATTTAACATCACGATCTGAAACTATACTCCGTGGAATTCCATGGAGTCGTACCACTTCTCTAAAGAATAAGTCAGCAATGTTAGTGGCATCATCAGTTTTATGACATGCTATAAAGTGTGTCATCTTACTGAACCTATCAACCACTACAAAGATGGAATCTCTACCATGCCTAGTCCTAGGTAAACCCAATATAAAGTCCATTGATACATCTACCCATGGCTCACTAGGTACATGCAACGGTGTATACAACCCATGAGGCATAACCTTAGATTTAGCTTTTTTACAAATCAAGCATTTATCACACAAACGTTCAATATCTCTCCGCATTTTAGGCCAATAAAAATGTTCACTCAATACCCCTAAGGTCTTATAAATGCCAAAGTGCCCCATTAAACCTCCCTCATGCGCTTCTCTAACTAACAACTCACGCATACTACAAACAGAAATGCATAATCTATTCTCTCTAAACAGAAACCTGTCATGTTGATATAATTTATTAAAGGTAGACTTTTCACATGCAGCATAGATGGTACTAAAGTCAGTATCATTTGCATAAAGTTCTTTAATAAATTCAAACCCAAGCATTCTTGCGCTCAATGAAGTAAGTAAAGCATACATTCGCGATAGTGCATCAGCGACAATGTTTTCCTTACCTTGTTTATAGCGAATTACGTATGGAAATGTCTCAATGAACTCCAACCACTTGCGTGTCGTTTGTTCAACTTACCTTGGCCCTTCAAATGCTTCAATGATTCATGATCGGTATGGATCACAAATTCTTGAGGCCACAGATAATGCTGCCAAGTCTCAAGGGCTCTCACTAGCGCATACAACTCATTGTCATATGTGGGGTACCTCTAAACTGCTCCATTCAGCTTCTCACTAAAGTAAGTTATTGGTCGCTTTTCTTGCATAAGAATAGATCCAATGCCTATTCCGGATGCATCACACTCAATCTCAAATGTCTTTTCAAAATTGGGTAGCGCCAAAACTGGTGCACTACATAACTTCATTTTAAGATCCTAGAATGCACGCTTCTGCTCTTCTCCCCATTTGAAACCAACATTTTTCTTCACTACTTCAGTCAGTGGTGCAGCAATACTACTGAAGTCCTTAACAAATCTGCGGTAGAAGCTTGCTAATCCATGAAAGCTTCTAACTTCTGTCACTGTCGTTGGTGTAGGCCAATCCTGAATCGCCTTCACCTTCTCTACATCAACTTCGATGCCATCTGCACTTACAACAAAACCAAGGAAAACAATCCTATCCATACAAAAAGTGCACTTACCAAAGTTAGCATACAGTTTTTCCTGTCTCAACACTTCAAGAACATGCTTCAAATGTGAACATGTTCATCTAATGTTTTACTGTAAACTAAGATGTCATCAAAATAAACTACAACAAACTTACCTATAAAAGCACGCATAACATGATTCATCAATCTCATAAATGTGCTAGGTGCGTTTGTAAGACCAAATGGCATAACTAACCATTCATACAAGCCATACTTGGTCTTAAATGCATTTTTCCACTCATCTCCCTCTCTCATGCGAATTTGATGATATCCACTCTTTAAATCAATCTTACTAAAAACTTTGGAACCATGCAATTCATCCAACATGTCATCTAGCCTAGGAATAGGGTGACGATACTTTACCGTTATATTGTTGATCGCTCGACAATCAACGCACATATGCCACGACCCATCTTTCTTAGGAACTAGAAGAAATGGTACCACACAATGACTCATACTTTCTCTAACATACCCTTTCTCCATCAACTCCCTCACTTGCTTATGAAGTTCCTTCGTCTCCTCCTGATTGCTTCGGTAGGCTGGTCTGTTGGGAATGACTGCGCTAGGTAAGAAATCTATCTGGTGCTCAATACCTCTAATGGGTGGAAGCCCACTAGGAATGTCCTATGTCAGCACATCACTGAATTCCTGCAAAAGAGATGAAATGGACACATGAAGCAAATGGTCAGTGTTAGCAATACAAATACGGTGTTCCTTGTAGACCAACAAAAGCATAAGCTTGCTAGCCTTAAAAGCTTTCATTGCTTCACCTTTACCTATGTAGAAAGCTCTTTTTCACTTGCTCTTTTGTTTCCCCATTAAGTTCATTCACACTCCCCTTGGAAACACTCACGACATTTGCCTTATTTTCCTTACTAGGTTCGGTCACACTCCCCTCACGTGTTTTCCCCAAGGCTGTGTTTGCACTCTCAATCTCTCTATCTCTATCAAGTTGTAACTTGACTTGATCCTCGTGGACTTGCTTTGGTGTGAGTGGGTACAAGGTAATGAGTTTTCCCTTATGTTGAAAGGAATACTTATTCTTGAACCCATCGTGAATAACTTTCCTATCAAACTGCCACGGCCTGCCCAAAAGAATATATCCTGCATGCATCGGTATCACATCACATACGACATCATCCGTGTATGGCCCAATGGTAAAGCTCAATAACACCTGCTTTGTCACCTTTATCTCGCCACAATCATTTAACCACTGCAACTTATAAGGCTTGGGATGCTTCAAGCAATCTAATCCCAACGTCTCAACTAAAGCCGTACTTGCGACATTAGCACAACTTCCCCCGTCAATGATCATTCTACACCCTTTACCATTCACACGGCATCTGGTATGAAATATGTTCTCCCTCTGTTGATCATTCTCATCCTCAATAATTTTTGCACTCAAAACACGCTTGACAACTAAGGACAAGTTATCCAGCGGGTATGTAACTCCCTATTTGTCACTAGTATCCTCAATCTCAGGCTCATCATCATCAACCTCAACCTCACTGTCAGTAGAATGTACTTCACCACTCTTCTTATCAATCACTAAGGTGCGCCTGTTGGGGCACTGTGAAGAATAGTGTCCTATGCCCAAACACTTGAAACACTTGATGTCTTTGTCTTTGGTGTTGTACCTTCAGGTTTCGTTCTAGCCTTGCTTGGTTCTGCAACTTCTTTACCCTTGGCACCAGGTTCAGCCCTTGGCTTGTTAAAGCCTCCATCTGTCGATCATTAGGAACCCATTTCCCCTTCCATGTAGAAGTAGTCTGAGTACCAAATCTGGATGTAGACTTCTTCTTGAGTTGCCTTTCTACCTTGACAGCCATGTGAACATATCCTCCAAATCAACATAATGATGCAACTCCACCACCAATTGGCAATCTCGTGTTCAAGCCCCTTAAAAACCGTGCCATAGTAGCCTCTGCATCCTCCACTACATTCGCCCTGATCATGGCAACCTCCATCTCAGTATAATAATCCTCTACACTCTTGGTCCCCTGATACAAATGTTGTAGCTTCTGATATAAATCTCGGTAGTAATGGTTGGGTATAAATCGTTTCCTCATGAGACCTCGAAGTTCTTCCCATGTCTGAATTGGCCTCTCATAATTCCTCATTCGGTTGGTGACAATCTGATCCCACCAAATCATAGCATAATCTGTGAATTCCATGACTGCTAGATTGATATTCTTCTCATCTGAGTAATGATGACAATTGAAAATCAATTCTATTTTCTTCTCCCACTCTAAATATGCTTCTGGATCATTCTTGCCTCGGAAGTTTGGTATTTTGATCTTGATGCTGCTCAAATCACCATCAACATCACTATGTCTACCGTAACCCCTCATGTCATAATCCTCACACTTATCATCAAATGTAACTCTACCATCAAACCGCATATCCCTCCTATCATTCCTCATATCAAACCTCATATTAGGCCTCCTATCAGGCCCTGGCTGAAATCTCTCCTCCACATCATTAAGACCATCAGAATCATCAAACTCATTTTCAGCTTCTTCTTCATCTGGTGGTACCTGTCGTGGTGCCACATTCTGAGGTGGTGGTATATGTCGAGGTGGTGGTTTAGGAACACTGCCTGTTCGATTACTCTCTACTTCCTTGGACAACTTATCAAAAGCAGCATTCATGTTTTCCATCATATCCATGAATTTCCTTTCTAAAGCCTCAAGTTTCTCATCCACTATCAAACTAGTACCTGCCATCTCAAAGCTTCAACAAACAGATTAGAAGTAACAATATGTGAAAATAATTAGATATCCTCAAAATCTCACAAGCTCACGTGTTTACACTCAAATATGTATCACTCCACTCGTGTTTACACTCAATATGTATCACTCCATCGTGTTTACACTCAATATGATGTGAATATGACTTACCCAAAGTTCACAACAATGTGTAATATTCAAGCTAGAATAAACAACAAGAACCAATAATGTATATAGGGTAGGTGGAATAATGCGAATAAGAATAGTAATCACGAAGACTCAATCAAAGAAACTTAAGCTAAAGAGCACGGAATTAGAAAAAAAATGAGTTAGCGAAATGCGCAAACAAACAAGCAAGTACTCAATGTGACACTTAGCCAATCTTGTAATCACTCTCTACTGTTTTGTCTCACTTACTCTTTTTTTTTCTTTTTTTTTTTACTCTTTTCTCTTTTCACTCCTTTCTTTTGCCTCTCACACTCACAAATGTATACAAAGCAAATGAAATACAATGCAAATATCAATATTTCAAGAGGTAGCAAGTAAAACTTGCTTGGATATACACGAAATTAGTGCAAATTTGGTGCACTCAACTTCACTTCACTTGATTCTTCAACATTAACAACACAAATCAGCAAAGGTACACTATGTATAACTCACCAAAATTATCAACTTCATGCATTTCAATTTGTTTCATCATTCATTCACTCACTTTCATCACCAATGCACTCAAACACTCTTTCTTTTCACTCAAACTCACAAGATTGCACTAAGATCACATGAATGCAAATAAGCAAGTTCACGCAAATGCCAAGATGAATGATGTCAATTCTGATTTTTGCAAAGTTGATATGAATAATACCCATGGAAACAACACTAATTGCACGTATTCAACAATAGAAAGACAAGATATGTCAATAAATCTCACATAGTCAAATCTGACATGATTCTTTTTTCCTTTTTCTTTTTCTTTTTTTTAACACAAATAACTTAATAACAATGTTGAACACGTCCTAGTAACATACAATTAACAAATAAACACTTGATTTAAGTAAAGAAAATAAAGCTATAATTTTGACTCAAAGACCGAAACTAGAACATGAAGAAATACTCATGATCAATCAAAAACACTCAAAGGCATAATGTTATTCATGCTATTTTGATCACAAATAAACAAGAAACAACAAGAAACAACAAGATCCAACAAAAACTAAGAATCAAGAAGAACAAGTATCTTGATGACCAACAAACACAATAAAGACTAAATCAAAAAAAAAAATACAAAGTAAAGATAGAAAAATCAGACCTTGGAACCCTAAGCTCTGATAACAAATGACGCGGAACTCACCTGAAGGATTAGGCCAAGCAAACCCCTCGCAATGGACAGAACCCCAAGAACCGCGAATTTGATTTTGGAGGAACAAAACCCTTCCAAGGCCACAAAGAAGACTCACAAAGAACTTGTCTTTGAGAACCCTTAAGATAATTCATTGAGGTGTTCTGCTAGCACGGAGACGCCACTAAGGTTGCCACGCCTTAGATAAGTCGATTGCATGAAATAAGGGGAATCCCTCCCTTAATCAATTTTTGGACAAAGCCAAGCTCTCAATGGAGATGAATTTCGAAATTTGATTATTAGCTTCTCATTAAGATAAAATGAGTTTAAATAGTACAATGAAAGAAACCCCAATGGGTGTAAAATGACCAAAACACCCTAAGTTGCTAACTAATGGCTATTAAATGGCCATGCCCTTAATAGACATTTAATAACAAACACAAAGTCAAAAGAAACAAAGACTTAATCAATAACAAACAAAGACTTAATAAATAACTTTGCCAAAAAAGTCTAAAGTAAAAACACAAAATCATAAAAAGTCAACAAATGTGGAAAATTTTTCCAAATTTGTCTAAAGTTGTTTCATTGCACCAAAAGTCCTCCAAATTCGCGGCTTCCATGTATAAATGCATAATGATGTGTCATAAAGTCCAATAAGTCTTGTCTTGACCAAATATTTAGTGTCAGGCTTGAATCGGCTTGATCCGTTAAAATATACTCGGCTTTAAGATTACTGGTGTGTTACTCTGGTATGACTTGGGTCAAGTGAAATAGCTTTGGACCCACTCCATTGAAGCCCTCGTGTGACGCTAATATGCCCCGGAGTTGTCTGTCACACTCGACCATGGCATTCTGCGCTAGCCCCGCCATTGTGTCTCTGATCTTCTTAGCTCTTTGGCGTGTGATTGGACCTGTTAGCAATTGCAAATGATCTAATGTTCCTTGAGTTGTTGGAAACGAAAACACAATTTTGTAGCTACTTTAATTTTTTTTAATTTTATTTTTTATTTTCTAATTTAAAAAACTATTGTAAATTAGAAACGAAATTTTTCCATCGCTAAATAAAAATGGAATCTCAATTCCGTAGCAAATTTAAAATTTTTACTTTTATTTTAATTTTAATTTCTAATTTGCAAAACTATTGTTAATTAGAAGCGGAATTTTTCCGTCGCTAATTAGAAACGAAATTAATATTTCGTCGCTAAATAGAAACGAAATATCAATTCCGTAGTTAATTTTTTTTTTTTTTTTAATTTCTAATTTGCAAAACTATTGTTAATTAGAAACATAATTTTTATGTCGTTAAATAGAAACAAAATTAATATTTCGTCGCTAATTTTTAAAGTTTTCAATCCCCCCAAAATTTTATTTATTCGGCGTCATTTTTTTAAAAAAATAGAGACAGATTTTCCATCGCTAAATAGAAATGGAATCAATATTTTGTCACTAAATTAAAACAGAGCCTATATTCCGTCGCTAATATTTAAAATTTTCAATCCCTTCAAAATTTTATTCCGTTGGCGCCACTTTTTTTTTTAAAAAAATAGAGACGAAATTTTCGTCGCTAATACGTCGCTAAATAGAAACAGAATTTTATTTCGTCGCTATATTTCCTCAAATTTTAAAACTTTCTAGCCTTACGAAAATTTCAAATGTCTAAAAAATTTATAAATATTCCCGCTTCTTTTATTTTCTTCCTATATATATACATCATAATCTTTTTAACTCTCAACTCCAATACACCATCAAAAAATTTCTTACTCAATTCCATATGCCATCAAATTTTTCATACCTCAACTCTTATTATCAATCTCTCATTTTTCTTATCTCCACTTGTAAATTTTCTTGAGAAACAAACACTAATATTTTATTGGTTTAAGGTGGCTTAAATGGATGGTGGTATGTTGAAACTTGCGGTGGATATGCGGTTTCTTGTGGAATTGAAGATGTATATATAACAATTAAAAAACTCATTTCCTTAAAAAATTTCACCATTCAAAAATTTTAAAATTTTCCCTTATTTAAAATTTAAAAATTTCCCCAATCTACAATTTAAAAAAAATTCAAATCTCTATAATTATAAAATTTCCCGCCTCTCTAAAATTTTAAAATGTTTCCCTTTCTATAATTTAAATATTTCTCTTATTTATAAAATTTAAAAGTTTCACGCATCTTTAAAATTTTAAATTTCCCGCCTATTTAAAAATTTAAATTTCCTACCAATTCAAAATTTAAAAATTCATGCTATTTAAAATTTTTGTAAAATAAATAGTTACGGAAATTCCGTCTTTATTTAGCTATAGAAATTTATTCCATCGTTAAATAGCCATGGAATTTTCGTCGCTAAATAGAAACGGAAATTTTCATCGCTATTTAGCGACGAAATAGAATTATGTCACTAATTAGCTATGGAAGACGAAATAAAATTACGTCACTAATGTTAGCGACAGATGTAATATTTCCGTCGCTATTTTTTTTTTGCGACCAATAAAATAGAGACATAATTTTTCCGTCGCTATTTGATTGTTTTCTTGTAGTGCTTACTGGCTTGACCTGTTTAAAGAAGAAGTCTGGCCAAATATCTTTCACCTCGGTATGCCGACTCGAGGAACAAAGCTGAAACCATTGGATATTTTATACTTGAAGGCGTTATATGTATGCCATACTTGGAAGTTTGAGCTTCTAGAAGGTTGATGTAATATGAGCAAGTCAACAGCTCTCAATGGGAAGAGACTCTACCAGACGGAACAACACTGGAGTGGTTGAACCGCATGTTGTCAGGTCAACAAAGTGTGCAATAGTTGATGAAAGATTGAAGTGATGAGTTTCTGCTGAAATGTGGTAGTTGAGTCAGGTGCCAGAATGACTGTTCATTGAGTGGTTGGGGAAAATGAGTATGGGACAATGATGGAAAAGTGACATCATGATCAGACGTCATGGTTGAATAGTGAATTTGGAAGTCTATATAAAGAGATTGAAGTCATAGATTCAAATGTTAGAAAATCTCGCCCTCACAACTTAGAGAGAAAGCAAGAAGCAGGAGTTTAGTGATAAAGAAAGAAAAACTGGTCGGTTCTCAATCATTGGAGAGAAGTGTAACGAGTATGTTGTAAGACCCGATATGTTTATTTTTCCTCTTTGTAAGCTCTAAGCCCTGCTTGTAGCTTGGGTGGTCTTGACCCCGAGCAAGTAATAAAATATCTCTCATTTCCTCCCGTGGACGTCGTGGTTCGGCGGAGAGTGACTCCAACCTACGTAAATCTCTGTCTCTGATTTTCTTGTCTGCTTACCAAGTTTATTTTGGGTTCCCTACTAACCAAACAAGTTCACTGCTTGAGAGAGGTTTATTCGAGTGATCGATTTTCCAGATTACCCTTAGAATAAAAAAATAGCGGTCAATAAGTTTTATTTATTTATTGTTTTTTTAGGGACGCGAGAGAAATTTTTTACATTCCTTGGAAATTAAAATTTTCTGAGTGGTCTACTTTTGGGTTTTGGCCCCATATTCAATCAAACTTTTTATTTCTTATTGCTGATATTTTGCATGCTTGATGTTAAGTCTTACTGGTTACCACCCATGAATGAACAATTCAAACCTAGATACATTTTTTTTTTTTTGAATAGGTTGTGAATCACGTTTAGATTTTTATAAAACTGTGATTATAGCTATTAAATCTGAATTTATATATAATTAAGTTTCAACAATATAATATTACTATGTTTATTTAATTAGAATATATAATTTAAATCTTAAATAATGTGTCACATTATTCGCTGCTTGACATACAGTAAGTGTTAGTTGATTTTATTTTTCACTATTAATATGATAATTGACACACTCACAAAATGATTCTTTACTCCCAAGTATAAGAGTGTCGAAATAATAAAATAACCTGATAGGTCCGGGGTCGATCCACATAAAATAGACTTAGTAAAATAAAATAATAATTCGAGTGAAAATAAAAAGATTGAATTATTTGAAATGATTGATAATTTTAAATTGGACTGCAACAATAAAATAAAATATTGTGGCTGAGAGATCCACTTTTAATATTTCAAATTTAGAGAAATCTTACTTTTTATAATATATAAATTATCATTTACCCAATTAATTTATCTCATGAATTAATTATGTCAAAACATATAAAACCAACTATAAGGCGATGATAACATTTGTCTATAATAAGTCTAGTTAGGTACTCAATTATGCCAAATAAATACAACTAGTCATATAGACGGTAACAAAATTTGTCAATAATTAATCCAGATTAAAATTAAATATTAGTTTTTAAATTACAATTTATATATTATAATATAAGTAAGATTAATTTATATTTTCATATTAAGAACTTCATCATTTACCTCAGCATGATGAAGTTAGCTAATCATGATTTGAATAAAACTTGCATAATTTTATTACTGAAAGAAAAAAAATTACAACAAAGCTTGGAAAAATAAAACACACGAGAGCTAGAACTCCACAAATTTTCAGAGAAATATATGGAATCCTCGGCATAAGAAAATGAGGATAGAGGTGCTCAGCACCCCGTCAATTACAATTGCGTAGTAATTATTACAATTTCTATGCAATTGCATGTGAATGAGAGGTCAATCCACCGAAAGGTGGATTGCAACCCTCCACCCATTTTTGTTTTTTATTTTTAAGAATTACATACAACATACTTTGGATATTTCATCAATTTCGTCCTTGAAAACCTCGAAAATTATAAAATCTTATAAATAGTACAGTTGTAGATATTTGAGTCTTATTTCATCTGAAACTAAAATTGGCCCAATTCAATATCGGAGTAAAAAGTTATAGCCAAAATGCTAAAATTACGCAATGTTGAAATTTCCGAAATTATACACTGTTAGAATGCCCTTTTATGTTTTTGGCCTACAAAATCCAAATGTTACGTCCATTTTTCTAATTATACATCCAAAGTATTATTTAACATATATAAGAAATAAAAATTATAATAAAAATATATAAAATATAGATTTAAGTATTATTTCATAAATGTGTTAAATTAATGAGATTAATGAAACTATAAGTGTAAAATGATTACTTTCTCTTTATTAAATGTAAACTTTATAGGTCCCCAAGGGGCGTGACTTGACGGTGTAGGGCTCGAGATCTCACATTGATGTCATGAGTTCGAATCCAGAGAGTGTGTTTCTTGTAAGAGTCTGGGAAAACAGGGAGTTTTACCTACTCCGCTTAAGCCCGTAAGGGATGGTTTGACGGCGGGATTTCCAACGATTCAAAAAAAAATGTGTTGACGGTGGATTTTGGTCTCAGGGCAATATGGGAATATCACTCCCGAGGTAATCCTCCTTCAATAGTGAATTTGTTTGGTTATGGGGGAAACCAAAAGCAAACTTAGCAGAAGGTAGATAATGCGCCAATCAAACAAGGAGATTTAACGTGGTTCGACGGATTTTTGTCCGACCTACGTCCACGGGCACAAACAGGACTATACTTTTATTACCGAAACTCGTAACTCTTGTGTTTTTTACAAGTTTTTGATTCTGCCCCCTTACACATAATCTACCATTCTATTTATAATAGTGAAGAAATCAGACTCCTTCTAGTATGTGGAATCCTATTTGAAATAATCTCATGTTCCCACAAGGAAACCTTTATCAAATCTATCTCTACTTCCTTTATCCTTCTAGAACACTGTCTTTCATCAGTATCCCTTATGAAGGTAGGACTGTCTTCTTATCCGTAAGAATATGGTGTCATCTTCCGGAGCATGTATCGCCATCTGGTCGGTCTTCATGGGGTCGGTCATGATAGTCCTTTGAATTGAGAATACTGCTGTTGATCTGATAATGCTCGGTTATTCGCACCAAAGTGCTCGGCTGCCGATCATAAAGAGCTCGGTCTCTACCTATTGTGGTCGGTCTGTAACCATAATGTGCTCGGCATCTTATTGCAAAGTGTTTGGGCCCTTGCTGCTGGCTTTTTATGGGTTGGGTCGGTATTTAATGATCTCGCCCTATAAGGGAATTACCTTTTTACCTTTGTCGTGCTGCTTTAAATACCATAGTGCTTGAAAACACCATCAACATATGTCCCCTAGTTCTCGGTTCCAACGAGTATACGAGTTGGTGCCGGGAACTATATAAAGATGGTGTTTTGATTACTTTTCTTGGTGGTCGGTCCGAAGTCGGATCAAAATTCTCTGTTGCCTCTTTTCAAGCATCTTTTCTTGAGACGCGCAACCATCATGTCTGTTTAAATGCCCATCAAATCACCTTTAGGGTTTTTTCTGAGCCTGACACTTGTCAAACATCCTTCGGGTTCCCGCCAAAAGCAGGAGAAAATCGACCGTGCAGAGGCATCTCAACAGTGCGCTGATCTTAACCGTTTATTTGATTTTGGTAGACCTCCTTTGCAGTTGACACTTGGCGTCCATCCGGGACTTTATCACGATCCGATGGTTGGAATTATTCCGACGTTGTAATGAGAAGGTGAACCGATATTCTTGCGCAAAATCCTATCAATCTTCAGAAAACACTTCTTCCCTCCGGTTACGAAGATCCTGATTTGTTTTTACTCAAAGTTCTTCAACGTTTTCGCCGCTTTTCCGATCATATATCAAGTAAGTTTCCCGAACGACCTTCTTCCTCTTCCTCTTTTCTTGCTTGCTGTGCCTTGTTGTTTCTCCTTTTCATTTGTTTTGATACTTTGCTAGGGAGAGATTTTATTGAGTACTTTGCTTTTAGGGTACTTAGGACTTCATAGATTTAGTTTTTTCTCGGAACTTAGGATAGCTTGCGAATCCCTTGGTCGTTTTTCAAAATATGGCTGCAGACTGACCTTGCCCTTTTATTTTTCGGACGTCTATGATGTCTGATGACAGTTCTTTCCCTGAAAACCCTGTTAAAACCTTGGCCCCTATTGCTGAAGAGTTTTCCTCTGGCTCGGGAGCACCCAGCGTGGAAGACCTTGATACTACCCCCACCCCTTCTGAGATTGAACAGGATACTTACCATCAGAGGGTTCCTCGGAAGGATCCGGAGCCCGGTGACTTTGACAGCTCGGCTCTGGACATGGTTCGGCCCTCTAAGATAACCGAGGATGATCTAGCACTGCTTCGACAATGATATGACATCCCGATAGACATTGCTCTTGAGGTCCCTCTCCCATGTGATCGTGCCAGTCAGCCTGACGAGGGTTCCGTGGCCCTTCTTCCGGCTTTCTTCGAATGCGGGCTCCGGTTGCCAATTCAACCCTACTTCGCCTGGATGCTGGCCGAGATGGAGATTGCCCCCTGTCAACTGAGTCTAAATAGTTGGAGGATCTTGGCCGGGTTGTATGTAGCTTGGCATCGGGCGGGGCTTGGCGAACCTTCTTTTAAAGAAGTGAAGAGGTTATATCGGTTGAAGGCCAACCCAAAGACTCACCACGGTTGGTACTACCTCTCTGCTTACGACAGTTCGTCAAACGTCGTCCAAAAACTCCCTGACTCCAATAAGAATTTCAAAGATCTTTGGTTCTGGGCCACTGGAGATTGGGGACGGACCCTGAGGTCGGATGAAGAGGAGATCTTGGTTCCGGACATCTTTAGAGCGGGAGGTTAGAGAGATTAACCTTTTTTTCTGCCCTTATTTTTTTTATGTTTGGATTCTTACCCCTTTTTTCTATTCCTCCTAGCCTGTTGGAGGGATGCTCCCAAGGTCTCCCACCAGGTCCGGAAGCGGGTATTCTGGGCTCGGCGGTATGCCGCTCATTGGAGGGAGCTGGTAAACGATGCGGTATTTTTTGAATCGGGACTTGTTCGGACCGTTCCTCCTAAGGTCTCGGGTCGGATAGGTAGATGCATGTTGATCTTCTAGCCAACTCCCTTGTTTATTTATCGTGTCTGATGTCGTTTTTTTTTTGTATGCTTAGGTCCTGAACCTTTCTTTTTGTCTTTGCTTTTTGCAGGTATGTCGAAGAGACCAAAGTACCTCGATCGGTTGACCGGTGCCGCGAAGAAAACTAGCCCAGGTGGAGCTGGTACTTCTCGGAAACGACCTGAATCTTCTGAGGATAGAAAGGTGACCGCGGGGGTAGAACGGCCGAGCTCTCAAGGTCTATCTTCATCTCCTCGGGTGCCCCCAATGGGTGTTACCCGTCCTGATAGCCCTCCAAGACCTTCCAGGAGGAGGAAGCGTCGGTTTGGAGCTGTGGATACTCAATTGAGGCGAGAATTGGAGGAGGAGGAGGCTCCGAGCAGAGAAACTCCAGTTCGGCAGGAGGGTCCTTCCAAGAAATTGAAGGGTGCTGTGGTTCTTGGAGTTGATGACCTTGGGAAGAATATTAGGGAGGCTACTTCCCATTTGGTACCGGCTTTCAATGAGCTGGCCGGGGCCGTACCTCCTGAGAAGATTCCGAGGTTTGAGGACCTCTCACCCGAGGAGGTAGTTGCAAAGTTGTGCTCCCAGCTGGCCCAGGTCACTTCTTTTACTTCTCTTCTATATCCGTGGTGTCTTTCAGACTTTGTTTTTATTTTTCTAACTTCTTTTTTCTTCTCGGCAGGCAAATTATTTGGCGGCCAAGAATAAGGACCTATTTATAAGCCTTTTTCCGAAGGCGGCCAAGCCCAGAGGCTTCAGAATCGTCTTTCTGAAGTGGAGGCCAAGTTGGCTAGTGCCGAAGAGAGGAATGGATCATGAGCTGGCTGCGGTTGATGCTGTCAAAACAAACAAAGCTCTTAAGGCTGCTGCTACTCTAGAGCGCAAGAACGCTGAAGAAGCTAGAGCAAGTTTGGTGGATGCCCGGGCTGAGATCGGGCTCCTTAAAGTGGAAGTAGGTAGTGTGGAGTATAAGCTGCGGGCCAAGGAGGAGGAACTGGGACGGGCCCGTGCCGAGCTCAGGGATAGGGAACTTGAGTGGGAGGCCGAGAGGGACTCCATTCGTCTTGAAGGGGTCGGTGATTGTGCTGAAATTATACCAATGGTGCTGCCTGACCTGGACATGGGGCCAATCCATGCAGCCATCCGTTTCTGTAAAGGGGAAATATCTGAGGAGGAGTTTCAGAAGTGGCTCCCCCTTCTTCCGAGGAAGCGATGGATCCCGACCCGATTTCTGTTGCTCCGGTCCCGCAGGTTTCCCAAGAAGACCGACCTGAGGTTCCTGCTCCTGGCGAGGACTATCCTGAGATTCCACCTCCTATCCTTGAAGTAGGGGTCTCCCATGTTGCCGAGGCTGAAGCTGTTGTTCCCCTTCTTGAGACCGAACCGATCCACCTGTCGTCTGAGCCAGCCGAGGAAGAACTTCATGCCCCTGTGCGGGCTGATTAAAAAGGGGTAACCCGGACGGGGCCCTGTGTACACTTGTCTTTTTTTTTTGTAATAACACTTCATGTTTTATTCGAATATATATATATATTTATATATATATATATATATATATATATATATATATGTGTGTATTTCTGCTTTTCTCTTCTGTTCCTTGTTCTGGGTGTTCTTCTTCAAATGATTATTTAAGGCTTGTTCGAGAGGGGATAATACGAACCGAGACCCAAAGTATTCAGTGGTTGAGGATGGACTCTGAATTGTGAAGGACACAGATGATGAGATGCAATCGGTGGGACGTAACCCGACCCCGAGCTGTATGGAACACTTGGCCCTGGGGGAATGTTTCGTCCCCAGTCCAAAAGATAGATTCGGTGGGATGTGGCCCGACCCCGAGCTGTATAACCAAGTGGCCTCGGCGGAACGAAATCCAGCCCCGAGCCGAATAACTGAATGGCCTCGGCGGAACGTAATCCAGCCCCGAGCCTAAATATCCAAGCGGTCTCGGCGGAACGAATCCAGCCCCGAGCTGATTAATAAAATGGCCTCGGCGGAACGAGTCCAGGCCCGAGCCGAACAATCATTGGGACTTGCTCCGAAGGGAAGGGAATCAACCTTTGAAGCCCTATCGAATCTGTCTTGGGCGTCCCCTTTTCAGACCGATGAAAAAACAAAAAAACAAAATTTTGGAAAATAAAACCAAAAAAGTGTAAACAATAGCACGGATACCTTAGAACAGCGTCCTGTCCGAGGTCTCCAAAACATAATTCTGAACCTTTCAATTCAGTGTCCCGGCGAACCAGGATTTGGATCAGAGAGCGTTTAAATGGTAAGGGCACATCCTCTATACGTCGGGTCACTGTGGAGCCTGTGTATTGTACGAGGGCTCCTCCTTACCACGCTGGAGCAGGCACACGCTACAGGGGCACAACGCATCCCCGTGCTGCGCCTCTCTTGGATCCAAATGATGAATGGATCAAAGAGTGTCCGGGATACTAAGGGCACATTCCTCCTTAGGTCCGGCATCACTGGAGCTAGCAATCGTCACGGGGGCATCATCATCCCCCGTGCTATGCTTCCCACGGATCCATTACATCGGGTAAGTGAGGATCAAAGAGTGCTCGACACATTAAGGGCATATTCCTCCTTATGTTCGGTAACACTGGAGTAAGCAATCGCCACGGGGGTATCATCCCTCCCCGTGCTATGCTTCTCACGGATCCTATGCATCGAGTATGTCCCTGAATATTCCGAGGACCCCGAGCTAAGAGAGACACTTGGTTCTGGGGGAATGTCCCGTCCCCAGACCAATGAGCATGACTCGGTGGGACGTAACCCGACCCCGAGCCGAATAGTCAAGTGACCTCGGCGGAACAAGATCCAGCCCCGAGGTGTTCGAAACATTAAGGGCATATTCCTCCTTATGTTCGGTAACACTTGGAGCAAGCAATCGCCACGGGGGTATCATCCCTCCCCGTGCTATGCTTCTCACGGATCTATACTCTGATTCACTTTCGTCCTTGCTGTTTAATGCTTGTATGGAGTCGACTGATTCTGGTGTGACTTGTGCTTCTTTATGGTGGTAGCCGTGGTCGGGTAGTTGCGGGTTTTGTGCTTTTGACCCTGGACCGTTGTATTGAGTATGTCCCCGGGTTTTGAATATGGTTCACAAAATTTTTATTTTTTAGAAGAGTGGGTGAAAATTTTGGAAAAGAAAGTTTTATTTATATTCGGGGACATACTGCCCTTCTTACAACTCTCTGCGGGTATTTTGAGAGAGGCTTTATATTGAGTTTTCGTCCCTTGTCGGGTTGCTGCAAAAGAAAAGAAGGAAGAGAGAATTTACTGAAAGTATTTTCTCACATCTCGGCGTTCCATGGTTTTTTCAATCTTGTGCGTCCAGCTGTTCTAGGATGTAAGCCCCTGGCCTTATCACCTCTGTGATTCTGTAGGGCCCTTCCCACTTGGCACCTAACGAGCCCTCCTCTGGTCGTCGGGTGTTTAAGGTGACCCTTCTCAATACTAAGTCGCCCGGAGGAAGGAGCGGGTTCGAACTCTTCTGTTGTAGAAGCGGGCCATTCTTTGTTGGTAGACTGCCGCTTTCATAGCTGATTTCTCTCTCCTTTCCTCGACCAGGTCGAGGTGGTTTTTGATAAGTTCTTCATTCTGCTCATTCCCAAAGTGGCGGACCCTGTGAGTTGCTACCCAATTTCTGCTGGAATGACGGCCTCACATCCGTATGATAGGGAAAATGGTGTTTCCCCTGTGGAATCTTTGTAGGTCGTCCGATGTGCCCATAGCACTTCTGGTAATTCTTCGACCCATAAGCCTTTGCATGATCCGAGCCGAGCTTTAAGGTTTGCCTTGATGGTCTTGTTTGTTGCCTCAACCTGTCCGTTTGACTTGGGATGGGCTGGCGAGGCGAATTTCAAAGCGATCTGGAGGTCTTCGCAGAGCTTCCTGAATCCTTTGCTATCGAATTGTTTCCCGTTGTCGGTGATGATCGCCCGGGGGATTCCGAACCTGCAGATAATGTTCTTCTTTACAAACTCTGTGGCCTTCTTCTCCGTGATGGTGGATAGCGGTTCGGCTTCTGCCCATTTTGTGAAATAGTCTATGGCCACGATTGCATACTTCGCCTGTCCTCGCCCTTTTGGCATTGGCCCTATGATATCTAGCCCCCACTGTGCGAATGGCCAGGGGCTGGACATGGTGGTTAATTGTTCTGCCGGTTGATGGTGGATGTTGGCATTTTTCTGACAACCTTCGCATTTCTAGGCTACCCTCACACCGTCCTGATGCATGGTTGGCCAGTAAAATCCTTGTCTTAAGGCTTTAAAGGCGATTGATCTTCCTCCGGCGTGACTTCCACAGATGCCCGTGTGAATTTCCCTGAGCACATAATCTGCTTCCTCTCTGTTAAACATCTCAGGAGGGGTACGGTATAGCCTCTCCGGTAGAGCACCCCTTCGATCAGGGAGAACTTGGTGCTCTTGAATTTTAGTTTCTTGGCCTCCTTTTTGTCTTTAGGGGTTTCCCCTGTTTCCAGGTATCTCCTAATCGGTTGCATCCATGAGTTTTTGCCTCCCTCTTCTACTATATCTACCTTCAGCTCCCCTATGCTTCTTTCTCGGAGGCATATGAGAGGGATTATTCTGGGGTCCTCGGTCTTCATTGAGGATGCGAGCCGGGCCAGGGAGTCTGCTTCACAGTTGTCTTCTCGTCCGATTTGTTCGAAGCGTACGTTCCCCACTTTCTCCATCAACTTTTTTACTTCGGCTAAGTAAGCTATCATAGTCGGCTCCCTGGCCTGAAATTCTCCCTTTAGTTGTTGAATGGCTAGCTGAGAGTCACTCCTTACTACCACGTTGTGGACTCCCACTACTGTGCATAGCCTTAATCCGGCCAAAATTGCTTCGTATTCGGCTTCATTGTTTGTGGCTTTGAAAGCAAATTTCAAGGCAAGCAACACTTCTTCTCCTTCACTGTTTTTCAGCGCGATTCCTGCCCCATTGCCCTGTGAGCTAGCAGACCCATCCACTGACATTTCCCATTTGCTTTCCTCCGTGGTCAATATTTGGGGTTCCGCGAGTTCCGCAACAAAATCTGCCAAGGCCTGCCCTTTTATTGCTATCCTTGGGAGGTAGGAAATGTCGTGCTCGCTTAGCTCCACCGACCATTTCATTAACCTTCCCGAGGTTTCTGGTTTTTGCAAGATCTGCCGCATGGGGTAATTGGTGTAAACTCCGATAGGGTGGGCCTGGAAGTAGGGTCGTAATTTCCGTGCTGCAGTGATCAAGGATAGGGCGACTAGTTCATGCACGGGATATCGGGTCTCTGCATCCAATAGAGCTTTGCTGACATAGTATACCGGTCTCTGGATCTGGTCGGCCTCTTGCACCAATACCGAACTCACTGCGTGTTTTGAAACAGCCAAGTACAAGTATAATGTCTCTCCTAGGAGAGGTTTAGCCAGGAGTGGGGGTTGTGCTAGATATTGTTTTAGCTGCTGGAAGGCCTCCTCACATTCCGGTGTCCAGTCGATCCCCTTTTGGGCCTTCTTGATGACTTTGAAGAAGGGGTGGCATTTGTCGGTCGCCCGAGAGATGAATCGGTTGAGCGCGGCGACCCTGCCTGTTAGACCTTGCACCTCTTTAATTGTTCTGGGGGATGTTAAATCTAGCACGGCTTGTATCTTCTGGGGGTTGGCTTCTATGCCTCGGGAGCTCACCATGTAGCCTAGAAATTTTCCTGAGGCCACTCCGAATGCACACTTCTCTGGATTGAGTCTTAAATTGTGTTTTCTCAGCAACTCGAAGGTTTTCTTTAGGTCAGTTACGTGATCTCTTGGTTCTCTGGACATTGTTATCATGTCGTCCACATATACCAACATTGAAGTGCCGATGAGTGGTTTGAAAATTTTGTTTACTAACCTTTGAAAAGTTGCCCCTGCGTTCTTCAGTCCGAAAGGCATTACTTTGTAGCAGTACAGTCCTTGATCGGTGATAAAAGTGGTTTTCTCTCTCGTCTGCAGGATGCATCCTGACCTGATTGTACCCTGAGAAGGCATCCATGAAGCTTAGTAGTCCTTGGCAGGCAGTTGCGTCTACCAGTTGATCTATATTTGGTAGAGGAAAGCTATCTTTTGGACACGCCTTATTGAGGTCGGTGAAATCTACACACATCCTCCATTTTCCATTGGACTTCTTTACCAATACTACGTTTGACACCCACTCGGGGTACTTTACTTCTCTGATGAAGCCAGCTTTTAACAGTTTTTCCACCTCGGATGCCACCGCTCTGCACCGTTCTTGATTGAAGATCCTTCTCTTCTGTTTGACCGGTTTTAGTGACGGTTTGCTGCTAAGCGGTGACTGATGAATTTTGGGTCAATCCCGGGCATGTCATTGTGTCCCCACGCGAAGATGTCGGGGTATTCCCGTAGACATTCTAGCAGGCCCTTTTTTAGGGTTTCGTCCAAGTTTCCCCTATCTTTATGCCTTTTTTCGGTCCGAACAGTTTTATTTCTTCTAACTCTTCAGCTGTTCCTAGCCGGGCAACTTTATCCGGGCGGGGACCTGGTTTTTTTCCTCTCGTTCTCGCCCCTCTGCCTCTTCTTGGTGCCTTCTTCAATGCAGAGGGTCTCTCGTGAGAGAGTGGCAAAGCAACTACGGGCTATCTTCTGACTCCCGCACACGATTCCATCCCTTCCGGGTGGGGAACTTTAGTTTTAAGTGATAGCAGGACATCGCAGCCTTTGTTTTCATCATAAAAGGTCGGCCGATAATGACTTGGTAACTGCTCAGGCAGTCCACCACAGTGAAGTTTACCATAACTGTCCGGGTCCTGGGGTGAGTTCCGATGGTTGTTGCCAGTTGTATTCTCCCCAGCGGGATGACCGTTGAGCCTCCAAAACCGTACAGGGGGTGCCGTCATTAGTTAGGGTTACGTACTCCACTCCCAGGCTTTCTAAAGCTTCTTTGGAGATTATGTCTACCGCGCTTCCGGGATCTACCAGGATTCTATCTACCTCTGTGCCGCTGATTGTAGCTTTGATTATTAGCGCATCGTCATGGGGGAAACTCACCCCTCGAGCATCCTCGTCGGTGAACATTATGGGTACCGACCGACTTCCTCGTGGTACTGGGGATCTTTCCGTTTCCAGCACTTCCGTCCCCTGTATTCGGCTATAGCTTTTTCTTGACCGGTTAGAGTCTCCGGCCAGTGTTTTCCCTCCTGCGATGATGTTCACCTGCCGGCTTCGTGCCCTCTGTCTGGCGGCCATGGCCTCATGGTTGATATAACTATTTAGATACCCATTTCGGGCTAGGTCCTCCATCTGTTCCCGCAGATCCTTGCATTCGTCCGTTGTGTGCCCCCTCAGATTATGATGTACGCAGTAAGACTTCTGGTTCCTTTTATCCGGGGGGAATCTCCTGAGGTCGGGTTCTATCAAGAGGCCTTTTTCCTGTATCTCCATGATGATTTGCCCTGGTGGCTTGCTCAGGGGAATATATGCTTCTTCTCGGACTACATGATTCACCTGGGTCGCGACCCCTCTTTCCTGATCCTTTCGAGGCATTGGTTTGAATTCTTTGGTCTCGGATTGAATTTTTGAATTCCTGTCCGGTCGTCGGGGGGCCTCTGTTCTTGTTGTTCTTTCTCGAATGGCCGTCCCCCTTCGGGAGATCTTTTCTTCGCTTTCTAACAAGACAAATTTCCGGGCTACCTCCAGAGCGGTGGCATAATCTGGTGTGTCTTGGATTCTTAGGTGAGTCCACAGTTTTCCGACCCTTAGGGCTCCCTTTAAACTTTCCAGGGCCTCTTGGGACTCGTACCCTCCGACCTCGAGTACCATATTGTGGTACCTCTCGATGAAAATTTTTAGGGGCTCGTCATCTCCTTGCTTCATAAGCCTTAATTCTCCAATCGTCTTCTTGGGGACGCAGGCCCCTTTAAAGTGTCGAACGAACGACCTTTTAAGCTGTGTGAAGCTTCCGATGCTCCCCGGGGCCAGACTTCTGTACCATAGGATGGCGGGTCCACCCAAAGTTAGGGGGAACACTTTGCAGATGGCATCTCCTACCACTCCCTGGACTTCCATCAACAGGACAAAGCTTTCGATGTGGGATTTCGGGTCAGAGTGGCCTTTGTAAGGTGCCATGGTCGGCATGTTGAATCGCCTTGGGAATTTTGCCGACTTTATTTCTTCCGTGAGGGGAGATTCCTCCTCACTGTCCCGGGCATCACTTGCATCGGTCTTGAGGCCTACCCCCCACTTGGTCATCTCCTTTTTTAACCAAGACTTTATCTCACTGGTTGTGCCGCCATGTCGTCTTCTGTGCCCCTCTGTGCGTCTAATGCCCCGTGTGCGGCGTTCCTCATGTCTTGGAATTTCCCGCACATCTTCGCTATATTCCATGTCTTCTCTTCTGGAGTCGCGGAGACTATCATAGGAGGGATCTGGTGATGGTCTTCCTTCTTCTTCTTCCCATGTGTCCTCTGTTTGTGAATCTTTTTCTACAACTACGGATTTTATCCCGTAGGGGCCCCTCCTCCTGGGTCCATCGTCTTCACTTGTATCTATCACCATTTTTCCTTCTGCTTTTTCACTTCTTCTTCGACTGGTTCCGACGTCTGGTCTCTCGTTGTTCGTTCCTTCCATTCTCTCCAGCCGATCCATCATGGATTTCATGCTCTCTTCCACCTTTTTCATCCAGTCTGTCGCTGGACTCCCCGAAGATTGATGATTTCCGCCTTCTGCCATTGTCTTTCTCGTGAACTGCTTTTTGTTTCGAGCTCCCCACAGACGGCGCCAACTGTTGACGGTGGATTTTGGTCTCAGGGCAATATGGGAATATCACTCCCGAGGTAATCCTCCTTCAATAGTGAATTTGTTTGGTTATGGGGGAAACCAAAAGCAAACTTAGCAGAAGGTAGATAATGCGCCAATCAAACAAGGAGATTTAACGTGGTTCGGCGGATTTTTGTCCGACCTACGTCCACGGACACAAACATGACTATACTTTTATTGCGAAACTCGTAACTCTTGTGTTTTTTACAAGTTTTTGATTCGCCCCTTACACATAATCTACCATTCTATTTATAATAGTGAAGAAATCAGACTCCTTCTAGTATGTGGATTCCTATTTGAAATAATCTCATGTTCCCACAAGGAAACCTTTATCAAATCTATCTCTACTTCCTTTATCCTTCTAGAACACTGTCTTTCATCAGTATCCCTTATGAATGTAGGATTGTCTTCTTATCCGTAAGAATATGGTGTCATCTTCCGGAGCATGTATCGTCATCTGGTCGGTCTTCATGGGGTCGGTCATGATAGTCATTTGAATTGAAAATACTGTTGTTGATCTGATAATGCTCGGTTATTCGCACCAAAGTGTTCGGCTGCCGATCATAAAGAGCTCGGTCTCTACCTGTTGTGGTCGGTCTGTAACCATAATGTGATCGGCATCTTATTGCAAAGTGTTTGGGCCCTTGCTGCTGGCTTTTTATGGGTTGGGTCGGTATTTAATGATCTCGCCCTATAAGGGAATTACCTTTTTACCCTTGTCGTGCTTCTTTAAATACCATAGTGCCTGAAAACACCATCAACAAAATGTATAATTTTTGATATCCATCAATAATAATATTAAAATTGATATCGCCAGATAAGACATACCATCTATAAAATGATGACATATCAATACCACCTCACTTGAAATATAAATTATAAATCTTAACTAAACACTGGATATGCATACCTAATTTAATTCTTTAGTATATTTTAGAAGCAGTTTGTCTGTTATTTTTTTAAATCGATAAATCTGGATACTGAAGAACCATATATATATATACACACATACGGTCAAGATCACGTGCACACCCTATAATCCACATAAAATTCACATTCAATATAGAATATTTTTTTTTTTATCTTTATCTGCTTTTACAGTACATATAAAGTTCACATGAACCTGACCTGAATATGACCATGTGTGTGTCGGTGTGTGTATATATATATATATATATATATAATTGAAAAATTGGGAGATTGTACTTTTATACTAATATTTATATTAATTACTACATATTCTTATTATTTTCGTAATACCTAGATCAAAATTTAGAAAAATATTTTCGATTTTTACATATTCATTGTGATGATAAAACAATTGTTAATTTTTTCTATCTCCTGTTTCATCTTAATTGTGATTTAAAATGAAAAAATTATTCATAATTCTAACCCAATTTTGTATTCAGAATAAAAAAAATCATAATTAGAAACTTTTTATTAACTACCCTCAGTCATAGTGGAGCAGTGCAGGCTTGGGGTTGGCGTTAAACCGTATAGTTGTAGCTAATAAATATAATAATTCTTCTTGTTGGCAGACAAGCAAGTTCACTACAACTTCTTGTTACATTCTCACATCATTAATTTATAGTTACTGTAAGCCACAGACCAAAATATGGAAATATGATTCGTCAATTTGGCTTTTGCTAATTTGATGGTACCTAACCAGGTCAATTTGGCTTTTACGCTTTTTTTTTTTTTGTTTGAATACATTATAATTTTAAGAATATATAATCCGAAATCTACTCATATATTAAATATATATAATTATATAATATTCAAATATTTACGTCTACGGAGATGATCTAAAACTCCAAACCGCCACCATTATTAATTACAAAAACATTTACTATTTTTGTTGCTTAATCAACTGTAGATAGAGTCCGATCGAGAAGATGCTTAAACTAGGGAACACATTGCAAAAAAATATGTGTAATTTTTAGAATATATGTATCCGCAATCGAAATGTCATTTTTATTAAATTTTTTAGAATAAGTATAAATATTCATATCCGTCTCGAATATCTATAAAATCGGAAAAAATAAAATTCTATTAACGGTTATAAAATTTCTAATACAATTGGTTCATTTAATACAAATATTATAACTTAATAAAAAATATACACAATTTTGAAGACCAATTTCAATACAATTATCACATAAAAAAGATACAACCAACATAACACTAACAATTCAAAATAATTGAAGAAAAATTTCAACACAATCAAATTATATAATCTCATATTTAGTTATTGAAGGATTGCAAATATCTAATATTAATATCCACAACTGTATAATATCTATTACAGATACATAATTTTATATATGCAATTGTCCAATATTTATTACGAATACCTAATTTCATATCCGCTATCTATCCCATATCCATTAAATTGAAGATATCATAAATATTTTTTTGGATGAATATGCAAAATATTTTTCCAAATTATCATCCCTAGCTTAAACCACCATAGCTTGAACATTTAATTCTCAACGTACGTTGTACAATGTTATAGGAATAGAGCTTGACTGACGAGATGCAATTACTTTGTCACATTTAATTAATAGGCTAATTTTACGATTAAAACAAGTAATTAATATTTTTTTAATTAATGACCTATAGTCTTGTAGTTAATCAAGGATTAGAAGTCCTAATCCGGGAGCAATAAATTAAAGATGTAACAGTTGTTAAGGTTATAAGTAACTTTGGCTACACAAATCAGGAGAAAATCTACCATAACCTTGGATGAAAATCACCACAAAGAAAATGGAAAGTGGATCACAGCTTCTCCTTGATTGACTTGAAAGACTAATAGACCAAAACTTCTATAATTATGTAATTATTCTTCTCTTCTTTTAATCATTCTCTCTTTAATATAATTTTTCTTTTACTCAAAAAATAAAAAGCTCCTTGTTCAATCCCAAAATCTGGTAAAATCAACTCGACTACGTTCTTAAGAGCAACCCTTGAGGCTATTGTTATCGATAAGATTGAATTTAATTTTTTATTTTGTTCTCAAAAAAATATCAAAGATTAATATAGTGGTTACAAGATAAGTCTCACATTCACACGCTCAAAATCTTTGTAACCTCACATACACATGAAATGACTTTCTAATATCCTTAATGTAATAGAATAATTAGGGTGAGTTAATTTTTTAATCCTGATAATAATGCTGCTGCCATTATCAAGCTTATTTTTATTTTGGGAGGCTTGGAGGCAGCAGCATCATTATTATTTTTGTCTTATAAATAAAATATGTATTGAACTGAACCTGTAGCTAAGATATCTTAGCTTGTAATCTTTCTAATAACTCTTGGGGAGCAAATTAGCTCCAATAATTTACTTTCCTAAACGTTCTCATGAATCCAACATAGTTCAAACAAAAGCATAATTTGGTCAAGAAATTCAAGTTTTGCATATACAATCAAATAAAAAGTAATTTGGATCTCTACTCAAACAAGAAGACATAATCTTAATATAACTATGGGAATAACAACTAAATGTAGAAGCATATATACAGAGTATAATATATAGTAGCCAAAAAGCATTAAAGCATCATGAGCTAATTACATGCTGAATTTAAAGGAATGGTTATCAAAACATATGCTATTTCAATAGAACCTAATGTAATTTAAATAATTAACCACTAGCCAGATCAATTATAGTTTCTTTGCATCCAAGAACTTGATGATTTTATTCATTGATTATAATATAAAAAAGGAAGATCCAGTACTATCAACGTGGCCCTATCACAATCTCAAATATATGATAAATTATGATAACAAATATTGATAAAATAATAATCTATTGCAATAGAAATATCCAAATATATTTGATAGCTCCATTAAGAAGCATTATAAAATTTTAAGGCACATTATTAATTTTGTTTCTATCTTTTCTTCTAAATGTGTGTATTTATTAAGAGAATGGGAAACATCTTGATGTAATCCTAAAATCACACTACTGAAATAGATCCACAATTATTTGACATGTAGTGGTACTTATAATATCTAGTGCAAAGAAAGAAAGAAAGAAAAAAGAAATCATTAATTAGCATCAAAATTACAATATATTAGAGTGATATTTCCAATCAAACAAAAACAACATGAAGATCAATCCATTAATTCGAAGATAATTACTTAGATGATATGAAATTAACTACACAAGAAACATTCAATTTATTAAACAATCAAGCTAAGAATGGGAAGCAATCCCTTCAAAGATTTTTAACCATAAGCACATGCACAATTTCTTCAAACTAACCCACTCGAAAGACGAAAACAATTATCTATTCAATTGAGTAAGTTAAAGAAATCAACGTTTACTGAATACATAGGCGCCAAGACAATAGAAGAGGATAAAAAAAAAAAAAATTCATGCATGGAAAACAAATTAAGATCATTCACTGTAATCAACCAAGCATAGGAAGCAAGAGCCATTGATATATTTGTTAGATGGGTTGTCGGCTACCATATTAAATGTTGTCTAGATCGCCTGGTAAATTTATATGTAATTGATCTCATTGACGAGCAAAGCATCAAAAATAAAATCATAAGTTCTAACTATATTGAAATCTAATATCTTGTTAAATCACATTAATTGTACCTTATCGAAAGAATTATAATCAAAATGATAAAGATAGTTTAATACAACCGAAAAATGAATGAAAATAAGATTAGTCTATATTATGGATAAGAATGTATCAGTCTTCTCTTTAAAATCTTAATCGATAAATTCAATAGAAAAATCTGAAGAAGGAAAGAATACCGACCTCCATTCAATTCATCGATAAATGAAAAAAATGAAACAATTTATAATATTATATCTACCCTAAAACCCCAATGAATTAACATAATAATATTTATTTAAGAAATTTTATGATCTTGGATATATATATATATTAATGCTAGCTTCACTTGTTAGATCTTCTCAAAACTAATCTATTGGGCTTAGTGGAAAACTTAAGGGATGCCACTAATGACAATTAGGGTTCAAGCAATGATATATGACACACTCAATAATTCAATAATTTAATGATATATCTCGTCTTTGGGGAACATGATCTGAGACTGAAATGACACAATGGAGAAATGAGGACGTGGATTGGATAATAGATGGCACCCTTGTTCATTCAACACAAAACCCTATAGCTAAAACACAACACCTATATATATAAATATTAAATATGCAGTAACTGATCAGAAAAGGAAAAAAAATTGTAATTGAACAAACTCCATTTCTAGCTTAAGATACTACCACTCTTTAGATCACTCAAGGTGTGTAAATTTGTTCCCTTTCTTCACACTGAATCCATAAAAGTTCAGTGGTAATCTCAAAAGTCGAAGCAAATTATTGATCAGGCAAAACAAGAAAGGGAAAGCAAACATAAATGATACTAAAAATAAACAAAATATCGTGATTGACAAATACCTGACACAGTTGATTCTTGCACACTCCCTTTTAATGCCAAAATATATGAATGACCCATTATAATATATAAAAAAAAAAAAAAAAACTCATAACAAGATCCATAAATCTATTACAATGTCATAATTTGGATGCTAAGTCACGTACATAGATCTTTAACTACATTACTAGATTACCCATTAATCAAGTTTTTCAAAGCTAATAATTGATGCATCAATATCAAATATAGATATGAAAATAAGATAATTTAATTAATTAATTAAACATACCCATATATAACAAGATGTTTAATTAAAAAGCCCATTTGATCTCATGCAGTTCCATTAGGAGTTGGTGGCGGTGGCAGTGGCAGCGTTGGCTGCTGAGGTAATTGAGATGGGCGCTTGCGCTTCTTCTTCTCGTAGCTGATTCCTCTCGCTTTGGACTGAGAGTCACGAACTTCACGCAGATAAAGCCTAACAGCACGTGCGCCGAAGGGGTTGGCCTCAGGCTTGCCTCCGTTCTCTTCGAAGGCGGCACGGAGGCGGCCGATGAGAGCGTCGAGGCTTCCCCAGGCCTGCCTAAGCGGGCAGGGGCAGGGAGCCGGAGGATTCGGGTGACCGAAGAAAGGGCAGAGCTGAGTGTGGACTTTGGTCTTACCGAACTGGTCGAGGTAACGGAGGAACTCCAGCACGTGGGCCCCGCTGCATCGGTCGAGGGAGAGAGGCGGGCGGTGGTTCCGGAGGTACTGTCCGAATGTGTTCCAGTCTCTGCGTTTTTGGCTCTCGTAGCGACTGAGAGTAGTACTTGAAGGAGACGTTGAGGTTGATGACGTGGCAGTGGCGCTGGAGCTGGCGGGGACTGTGACAGTGACAGCAGCCGTGGTAACGAGATGGGTTGATGGGGGGCCAACGTTTGAGATGCTGAACTCGTGAATTGAATCCATGGCGATGAATCTTTTGTAAGGGTTTTGTTTGATGAAAATGATCAAGAAAGAGAAAGAGAAAGAGCAAGAGCAAGAGAAAGCTAGATGATCCAAAGAACAAGAGTTAACTAAAGAAAGAAAGTTTGAGAGATGTGATGATCACTGTTCATGAAAAATGACATCACTGCTAAAAAATTCTTGGGATTCCATAATGCCATGAAAGAGAGGGATTTTGCTTTGGAG
>SKCR01023329.1:0-49804 GCA_019454045.1 Zanthoxylum bungeanum | reverse complement strand
GATTCTTACAGCTCGGGGTCGGGCGATGTCCCACCGAGTCTGCCCTTTGGACTGGGACGTAACATTCCCCCAGGACCAAGTGATTCTTTACAACTCGGGGTCGGGTTACGTCCCACCGAGTCAGCTTCTTTGGTTTGGGGAGGCAACATTCCCCCAGAACCCAAGTCTTTCGCTCAGCTTGGGTTAAATAGACCCCCTCTGGCTCATGCTGACCCTGATGAGCCTTAAAATTGTCAGGATAACAAAAAAAAAAAGAAGGAGAAATAAATAGACATAAATATACATGTGTATAAAAAATCGTAATGTTATTACAAAAAAGATAAGTGTACATATGGCCCCGGTAGGGTTACCCTTTTCATTCAGCCAGCACAGGGGCAGGAATTTCTTCCTCAGATGGTGCATGTAGCGGGAGAAGCGGCTCGGCATCGGGAGGAGGGACTATGGCTTCAACCTCGACAGCAGGATAGACCTCTGCTTCAGGGACGGGAGCAGGGATCTCAGAGTAGTCCTCGCCGGCGGCCGGAACCTCAGGACGTTCTTCGTAAGAAGCCTCGGAAGCCGGAACAACCGAAATAGGGCGGGATCCATCGCCTCCTCAGGTAGGGAAGGGAGCCACTTCCGAAACTCCTCCTCGGAGATATCCCCCTTGCAATAACTGATGGCCGCACGAATGGGGTCCATGTTCAGACCTGGCAGCACCATCGGAATTAAATCAGCACAATCACCAACTCCCTCAAGGCGGATAGCCTCCTTCTCGGCCTCAAGCTCACTCTCTCTCTTCTCAAGCTCGATCTCTCTCTCCTCAAGCTCGGTCTTTTTCCTCTCAAGACTATCTCGGGCCCGTGCAACCTCCTCGTCTTTGTTCTTCAACTTGGCCTCAGCACTTGCTACCTTCCCCTTCAGAACGCCAATCTCAGATTGGGCAACCTTCAGGTCCTCCCTGGCATTATCAGCAAGCTTTCTTTCCAGCACAGCGGCAGCCTTGAGAGCCTTGTTCGCTTTGAAATTCTCAACAGCGGTAGCCTCATTCTGATTCTTAATCACCTCTCCCGGTCAGCCAGTTTTGCCTCCATTTCGGAGAGACGATTTTGGAGCCTCTGGCCTGACCACCCTCGGACAACAAAGTCAGAAGAAGCCCCTTATTCTTGGCCATGAGGTAGTTGGCCTGCACACAAAAAAGGAAAAAGGAGTCAATACATAAAAAAAAAGGACCAAAGACCCAAAAACCGAGAAGGGAAGTGAAAATACCTTCGCCATCTGAGAACTCATCTCAGTCACAACACCCTCGGGAGATACATCCTCATACCTCGAAACCTCCCCCAGAGGAATCACCTCGGCCAATTCGTTAAAAGTCGGCACTAAGTGTGAAGTAGCCTCCCGGATGCTTTCTCCCAAGTCATCCACCCCGAGGACCACAGGGCCCTTCCATTTTTTGGAGGAGACTTCAGAGGACTTCCTCCCCCTACGGACGTCCTTCCTCTTAACCAGAGCAGCTTCCTCCTCTTCTTCCTCTTGAGCCAACTCGGTCTCCTCGGCCCCAAGCTGACGCCTCCTCTTCCTAAGGGGTTTCGGTGGACTAACAAGGCGAGCATATCCTGATGATTGCACGCCAGAAGAGGAAGATTTCCCCCGAGCACCCGTTTGAACTTGACCTGGAGACACCTTCTCAACAAGATCAGGCTGCGCCCGAGAAGTTCCAACCTCAGCTTGACCGGTTTTCTTCATGGTACCGGCCAACTTCTCAAGAAACTTTGGCCTTTTCGACATGCCTACAAAAAGCAAAAGCAAAAAGAGAAATCAGGACCAGAGCATATGAACAGAAGAAGAAAAAGGAAGAGAGACATCAAAATAAAACAAACAAGGAAAACAAACAGCAGACAGCTACCTATCCGACCCGAGACATTCGTGGGGACAGCCCGAATAAGGCCAGACTCAACAAAAGCCGCGTCATTTACCAGCTCCCTCCAGTGGGCGGCATACCGACGAGCCCAATATACTCGCCGCCGGACCCGGCGGGAAACTTTGGGAGCATCCCTCCAACAGGCTAAAAAGAATATAAGAAGAAGGGTAAGAACCCAAACAAAAAAGAAAAGGGGAAGAAAGAAGCTAAAGGACGATCTCCTAACCTCCCGCCCTGAAGATATCCGGTACTAATGTCTCCCCTTCATCCGACCTCAAGGTCCGCCCCCAATCCCCAGTGGCCCAGAACCAGAGATCTTTAAAGTTCTTATTGGAGTCAGGGAGTTTCTTAACGACATTTGACGAGCTGTCATAAGCTGAAAGGTAATACCATCCATGGTACGACCTGGGATTGGCCTTCAACCGATATAGCCTCTTCACCTCTTCAAAGGAAGGTTCGCCAAGTCCTGCCCGATGCCAAGCTACATACAACCCGGCCAGAATCCTCCAACTGTTTAGACTCAGCTGACAGGAGGCGATCTCCATCTCGGCCAATATCCAAGCGAAAAAAGGTTGAATCGGCAGTCTTAGCCCACACTCAAAGAAAGCAGGAAGAAGCGCCACCGAACCGTCATCAGGTTGACTAGCACGATCTATCGGCCCAGGAACTTCAAGGGCTATATCTATCGGGATGGCGTATCGCTGCCGCAACAGCGCTAGATCATCCTCTGTCATTTTAGAGGGTCGGTTCATATCCAAAGCCAACGACCCAAGTTCACCAGGCTCTGGGTCCTTCCGAGGAACCCTCTGATGGTAGGAGTCCTGTTCGATCTCAGAAGGAGTAGGGGTTGTGTCAAGGTCTTCTACACTAGGTGCCCCCGAACTCGCGAGGAGAGCTCTTCAACCGGGGGAGCTAAGGGATTGGCAGGATTTTCGGGGAAGAATCGCTGTCAGGCATCCCTGACACCCAGAAAAACAAAGAAGGAATGGGAAGTCAGTCTATGGCTACAAGAAACTACTCACGTTTTCCATGTTAACTAAACATGTGGTCTCTAAAGCACCCTAAGGCAGAACCCAGCAAACCATAAATCTCTCCCTAGCAAAAACAGATTCATAACATACGAAAGAGGAGAGATCGTTCGGAGGACTTACTTGTTCTTCTCGAAAGCAGGAGGTTATACGGCGCGGTGATGCCCGCCTTAGGTGCTCAGCAACGAAAAAGGAGAAGACCACGGTTAAGCTTCAAGAACACGGAGTTGAACGAATCGCAGAGAATTCTCAGAAGAGAAGAAAAAATTGCCGAAAAAGAATGAACAGTGAATGCCTCGTCCTCTTATAGTCATGGCAAAGGCGCTCGTGACCATGGATCTGAAGGAAGAGCCGGGAATGAACGCCAAGTGTCGGCTACAAAAGGGGCCTCCCAAGTTCAAACAGACGGCTGAGATCAGCCCACTGTGAAAACGCCTCTGCGCGGTCGATTCGTCCCCTCCTTGGCGGGAACCCGGCGGATGTTTGACAAATGTCGAACATTAGAAGAAACCCTAAAGTTGATTTGATAGGCATTTAAAAAGACATGACGGTTGTACGTCTCGAGGAAAGATGATTGGAACGGCAAGAAAATTCTTTTTTGCATCCTGGGACGACTACCAGCGAAGACAATCAGCACACCCTCTTCATATAGTTCCCGGTACCAACTCACATACTCGTTGGAACCGAGAACTAGGGGACAAATGTTGATGGTGTTTTCAGGCGCTACAACATTTAAGACAGCACGACAAGGACAAAAGGGTAAATTCTCTGTCTGGCTGAGATCATGTAGCCGACCCGACCAATTCATGTGAAGACCGACCACTTTGGTTCAGATGACCGAACACTATAGAGGTCGGCAGGAACGCTCTCAGCATAAAAGATTGTCATGGCCGACCTCATTAAGACCGACCAGACAACGGGCCGTGTTCAAAACAACAGCACCCCATTCTTATGGATAAGATAAGAAAGATATCCTACTCTCGCAAGGAGAAGGAGTCAGAATCCAAAAGGGAATACGGAAGAAGAAGGCAGTACCGGATCAGGAAACCCTACAAGAAGAGAAGATTGAGTCCAAGTATGATTTCTTATGCAAATAGGAGTATGATTTCTGTATTATTATAAATAGGAGGGTAGAGCATGTGTAAAAGGGATCTGAAAATCATCACAAGAGTGAGGGATTAGAATCATAAAGCTCCGATTTGTAAAAGCAAAGAGAGAGAGACTCGAGGAGTGTATTTGAGTAATAAAAAGATCCACCCTGTCTTGTCCGTGGACGTAGGTCGGATCCCAAAGTCCACCGAACCACGTTAAATCACCTTGTCTGATTGGCGTATTTTCTTGTTTTCCGCTAAGTTTGTTTTGGTTTCCCGCATAACCAAACAAATTCACAGTTAGAGGAGGATTCCCTCGGAGGTAATATTCCTGTATTACCCTGAGACCAAAATCCACCGTCAACAAAGTGTATGGTGTTCGAGTCGCAACAACTACATGTGTATGTATGATTACAAATAAATCCACATAAACTTTGCATGCCATTGAGTATTATCTTTTAATACTTAAAAATGAAAAAAAAAAATGTCACTTTTTTTAGTGTTTTTTTATTGTATCTTAAAAAATTAGTTATAAATTATGTATTTAGGATTAAAAAATAATTTATATAATTAGAAAAATATATTTTTATTTAGGGAGATTATTATTTTTCCACCTGATAAATAGCATAAGTATTATTTATAAGGAAAATTTTGAAATTATTATTTTTCCACCTAAAGTTTCAAATATGTTCACTTTCCCACTTTTATGAGGTAGGAAACAGATGATATTTCCTAAATTAAATGGATAATTTGTACACTTTTCCACTTTATTGGGTGGAAAAGTGAACACTTTTCAAACTACGGTTAGAAAAAAAGACAAATTCAAAAACATTTGTGATAAATGAGACGTACGTTATTTATCAGTTGGAAAATGATTCTCTTTTATCTATAAAAATCAACTTTAAATTTTGTTGCCTAAGCCAAGTCGACTTGAAAATTAGATTTTTATTATCCGACCGGATCGAATTCGGGCAGACCTCTAACTTTTCTACCACCCCTATATGCCATGATTTAAGTCATCTAATATACAAAAAAGGAAAAATATGCCACATCAATCGGGCAGAGAAATGCATACCTTCACTACTAAACTACTTAAAATACTTCAAGATAATTTCTTTAAAATATAGTAGCACATGGCCCGTACTTTGTGCGTGTTGAACATATATTTTAGGTATTGATCTTGTAATACTACTTCGTAATAATTAATTTCTTCGAGTTTGCTTACGTACATAGAATTCTAGTTCGCATGAAAATTGGAGTATTTATTAACATAGAGTTTGCATACATGTCACATATATTTATTTATTTTAATAGAAGATTATAATATATCTTCAAGCGATGTGAAAACTTAAAAATATTTAACTTTTACATATGTGTGTGTGTGTGTATATATATATATATATTATATATATATATATATATATATATATATTTCCAGATTATCTGTGATATTATTCAAAAATTAATCGGATAATATTAGACTCGGCCACGGTTCCAGTTCGGAACCGAAATCGAAATCGAACATGTGGGAACCAAACGGTTCCAGTTCTAACCAGTTCTGATTCCATAACCGAAACCAGAACATGATTTGTTCGGTTTGATTAGGGTTCTACCCTAGCCAAATCGAATAGAGCGGACGGTTCCAACGATTCGAACCGGAACAGTTAGAACCGTCCGGTTCCACGATTTCTACTGGAATCATACGGTTCCGGTTGAAACCGTTGGCCTAATGGCTAGTAGACGTTGCTTTATGTTACTTTTAATTTTTTATTGTAAAATATAATTACTAAATTACCCTGATTAATATTAATAAAACGACTAGTTTATGGACAATTTAAGTATCACAAAAATAATCCAAAAATATTTAAATATGGGTCATTCTTCATTTTTTTCAACACACCAATTCTCAATTCTCTCAATTTTTTTAATTCTTTAATTCTCAATTCTATCATCTTCAATTCCTCCTATTAATTTAATTTTGCAATTCTTTAATATTAACAAAAATGGCAAGCTCATATGAGAACATCATGTCCAATGTGCTAACTCAAGAGAGCGGCCAAAGTATCGATACACGGAGAAGAAGAGTTAAGTCTCGAACTTTCAATATTTTCAAAATTCATTTTCATTTAGTCGAGACTGAAAATGAAAGTTCAAGAGTAATATGCAACTATTATGGTGTATCTCATAAATTTACTGATGGCTATGACAATATGAACAAACAATTGGATAATCATCATGTCGCTGAAATTGGACTTGATACAACACAAACTCAAATGGGCAGATACGCTTCATCTAGTAGTGGTACGAGTTCTTTAGATTTATTTAAATATTTGATACTAAAAATAGAGAAGAATTTGCTAAATTTACTTCTATGACACATATTTCTTTCAATTCTGGTGAAAAAATTAATTTTATTAATTATATTCGAAGTGCTTTAAATCTTGCTGATGAGTGGAAAATATATCAATATTTATCGCCCATTTTACTTAATATTTTGTATAGTTTTTCGAGTTTTATGAACGTTTTGATGTGCTTTTGTTTATTTTATAGATAAAATAAAATCGGGACTCAATGGAATCAATCAAGACGAAATGTGGAACAAAGAAGGGCAAAAACTGGACTTGACATTTGGATTTTCGAGGTTGGAAACTTGAAATGGCGTTCTAACGAAGTACAATTTCAGAAATTTCAATTTTGCACAATTTTCGTATTTTAGGCATAATATTTTACTCCGATATATGATTTATGTGATTCAAGTTCCAGATGAAAGAAGACTCAAAGATCTACAACTTTGATGTCATAAGAATTTTGAATTCGGAATTTTTCAAGACCGAAATTGATGAAAAATCTAAAGTGTGCTATGTGTAATTATTAAAGTCATTATAAAAAAAATGACAATTTACAATTGTCAAACTTCCATCAAACATGTTGGTGCCATGTTTGGTGGAGAAATTGGTGGAAGCCTTTATATTTGCTATAAATAGCATGTCAAATTTGATATAAAACTCATACTTTCTTCTGAGGAATTTCTGTAGAATACTAAGGAGATTGTATCATGTTTGTTTATTTACAGCTTTCTTGTATTTTTTTTTTTTTAGTAATAAAATTTTGGTTGTTTTACTTAAAGTATAAGTAGGTAACTTCTTTCTGCTGTGGTGAAATGTGAAACTTTTATTATAATAATTTAGATTAATCTCCCTTATTTTATAATATATAAATTATCTCAAAACCTGACTTAATTGGATACCGCATTTACGGTCGGTTGGAATTAATTAAAATATGACTTAATCAGGATACCGCCTATATGGTTGGTTGGTAATATAATATAAATTTATATATTATAATAAGAGAGATTACTAGATTGGAAATAATAAAAGTGGATCCCCAAACCCCTAACATTTTATTTCATTGTTGTAATTTTTACTTTTAGTTTTCAACTTATTGCATGATGTTTTATTATTTATGTCTTTAGTAGTCCTAGATATGTGTCGTAACTAAATACAATATCTAACGTTGTGATGAATTCCAATATCAATGGTTTTATAAGTTGATTTCTCTTGTGTCTTGTGTAATGTTTTGGTTTATTTATTGAGTCTTAAACTTAATGCTTCTTGTTTATTGACCACTAATAAGATTGATTTAGTAAACTTAAAATGAACTTGACGAAGAGATTTTAAGTTTCAGCCTTAAACTCAATAGCTCACGATCTCACACTCACCTTAGAGATTTCCTTCCAGGATAGACATATACCTGTCGGGCGTGGATAGCCATAATTGGAACTTAATCTTAATGAATTCAAAGTTTCTTAATTAACAAAGCCATATAGTTAATTGGGTTACTTTGAGTGTTTGTATCTGACCATCGATAGAGGCTTTTGCATATTTTTGTGTTCCAGGTTAATAAACTGACATATTACACAACATAAGATAATCAATTCATCTTTAGAAGAATATTGGAAGGATTCACAACCCTAGATAGTTTTATATCATTGATTACTTTTTAAATTTACATTAACTTTGTTTTATTTACTTGTTTTGAGATAAAATCACCAACCAAACAACAATTAATTGTTAGATACTTGTAGAAATTTAACTTCAATAAAATTAATAGCATATGTATTAAGTCTTCATGAGATCGATACATTTTATACTACTTGAACGATACGTGCGCTTGCGTAACGTGAGTGATTTCACCGATCACTTGCTGCCTGTAAAATGTCTAGAAATACAACAAAATGATAACTTTTTAAATTATACAAAGATGATAAAATTATTTTAAATGAAATATTTAAAGATATTAAAGGTCATCTTTCTATTTGTTATGATATTTGGATTGACCATTAGCAAACACACTCATACATGGGCGTGACATGTCATTGGAATAATGCATCATGGAACATGCAAAAACGACTTATTGCATTAAGAGTTTTTGATGAGCATCATACTGCACAAAATATTTATAGAATGATTAAAGTTGTTTTTTTATGAATATGGTTTATTAGGTAAAATTTTAACAATTGGTTTTGACAATGCATCTGTAAATACTGCATCAATTAGAGATTTATAAGAAATATGCCAACCAATTTGGGGGGGGGTGGGCGATTTTTTCATGTTCTTTGCACATCTCATATCCTTAATTTATGTGTTCAAAATTATCTAACTTTTTTAGAACATCACATTAATCCTATTAATATTGCACTTAATTGTATTTGATCATATTCTAATGTCATGAGATAATGAGCCAAGTTTTTTAAATTAAATGGTGTTAAATCGGTAAAAATTTTACGAGATGTTTCAATCCGTTGGAATTCAACTTATTTTCATATATCTCAAGTTTTTCAATACAAGTGTATATTATGTAGTTTTTTTCCTCAACATATAACATTTTTACCTAACCAATGTGATATATGTGAAAAATTTAGAGCTTTTAAAAGTTTTTAATGATGATACAAATATTCTAATAGAATTTATTATCCTACAGTAAATTTATTTCTTTTTGAATGTTTGAATAATGTTGGTACTCTATATGAGCATGCTGAAAGTTTAAATATTAATGATATTATTTTAATTGAAGTTATTGTTGTTGTGAAGAGAAAATTGTAAACTTATTTTAAAGATATTACATTATTTTATTTTAATGCCAAAGTTTTTGATCCTATATTTAAATTAGAAGGTTTGAATAGTAGCTTACAAAGTTACTATGCATTTTTAGGAATAAATTATGAAATTAATATCAGAAAAATAATAGATGGAATAAAAATTGATTTAATAGATTGATTTAATGATTATATCAGTAGATATAACTTGCTATCATCAGGGCAATCTAGTAATGAACCCGTAATACATTCAAGACTTAGCATAAGTGACCGTTGGTTACTACAACGAAATAAAAATAGAGGGATAACATGACTAACAATCCATAATTAAATAATTATTTATCTACCAATTTCAATTTTCCTCCTGAAAGTTTAGTAAGTAAAAATTTTCAAGTATTTGACTGGTGAAACTGACATCAAAATGTCTATCATGTTTTATCAATTATTTCTAAAGATGTGATGACAGCACATGTTTCCACTATTGTGGTTGAACAAGCCTTCAGCTTATGAGTGTTGGAGTTGGTGCTTGAAGTGCCAATCTGAATTGTACATTTTATTATTTATTAATAAAATAACTACGTTTCCATTTCATAATTTATTAATGGTATTGTCATTACGCATATTAGATTGATATATAGATATGCTAAGAATGACATCTACCTTAGAATAGTATTGTAGTAATATTGGACAAAAGATGGTTCGACATTGAAATAAGTATTACTATTATAAACTATTCTTAAAGTAAATATTCTTATAAGTCGTTGATTTTAGAATACAGTCGAATTACTACAACCTAGAAGACTAACACATGTCGTATATTGGAATTGGAGTTCCAATGGTTTAACTCGATGTACCATGAGTTTTGGAAACTCGTATAGACGTGTGGATATTGGTTGGACCGAATACTGAATGACTCACAGATGATTCCTAATGGTTGGAAGTACACACCACCATCAATAGGAATCTCCTCGAGTCGAGTAGCATATGTAATCCTTTGACTATGTGATAAAATTGATTTTGTGTGAGATCATCCACACTTTGATGCCATGTATGTCAGAAATCTTTCATGGTATGGCCTCTAGATGTTCATTGGATGTGAACCGATGAACAAGTCACGATTCTTAAAGTTTTGGCCAAAATCGATCACATAGGGTGTATCATATCAGTTATGAAGAATCATTGACATGTCGACATGAGATGTGCGCCCCAGAAACTTGACGGTGTATTCTATATTTCCTAAGCACAACTCGGATAGCCTACGATGGAGGGAATGTTAAACATATGTAATGATCTCAACTTTTATAGTTCAGAAAGGTCGTTCGTGTTCTTCGTGAATTCAGAGGTGGCCGAATTGCGTACATATTAGCTAGGCTTATATGACGACCATGTCTGAACTTAGAGAGTCCCAATATGAAGTGTACTCGTTGAACACTTGGGTAGCCGATTAATTTTGATAAAAGATAATATTTGATATTATAATTATCAACTAAGATAATCAAGTGTTATTGGATAACATTGATTATTTACTCTGACCTAATTGGATTAATTCAATAATTACACAAGAACTTAATTATAAAATCATAATTATCTATATCATTTGAGGATATTATGGTAATTGTAAGTATGTAATAATAGTTGGTTTTGACTTGATTTAATTGGATTAAATCAAAGTGGCAAACATTTAACTAATTCATTTCCTAATTTTTGGATTGATTTAATTGGATTAAATCAAAGTGGGAGACAATGAAAATTAGTCACACCTAATTATACATATTTAGACAAATTAGATTAAGCCCACCTAAAAGTTGATTACAATTTTTATTAATTAAAAATTACATAAGTTTTGCTATAAATTGCAAGCATTATGAAGGTTTTAATTCAGAAAAGCAAAAGCTTAAGAAAGCTAAATACAAGCAAGAATTAGAGAAATTAGCCTAAGTTAGAGAAGTATTTAGAGAAGCTTTGTGAGGTATCTACAACATTTCATCTAGGAGAAATCAAGATTGGATCTTGGGATGAAACTTTCTAGCATTGGAATCAAGATTGGATCGTGGAGATAAGATTGGATCTTGGAGTCAAGCTTGCTAATCCTTGGAAGTTCTCCAAATATTTCAACAAAGAGAAGTATATTGAATCTTTAAATCAACCTTGCTAGGTAAGTTTGATATTCTCTAAAAACTATATTTTTCATTAGTGAGTCTTATAGTGTTGAATTATGTATTAGATACATAATTTTAAAATTAGGCTAATTAATTGTGTTAGGATGCTTTGGAAGTATAAACACAATATGTTTGTAATTGGTTCAAAATATTTATGTTAGATATAAACATAAAATTAGAGTTTGGAACTCTAGATTAAAGCTTAGATCTATGACTACCATTCTAGAATCACTTGACCATCTTTGGGTGACCTAAATGTGTTCACGAGACATTTCTTATTGGAATTCTAATTTGATTTGTGTATTTGATTCAAAATTTACACAAATACGTATTTAGAATAAATTTATGTTTTTGTAAAAATATTTGATATTTTGAAGATTGAATTTTATTCTATAACATGTGTTGATATTGATTTTGATGTTAAAAATTAATTTTGGCTATTTTTGAAGTGTTTAGGGAAGACCGGCTTACTTTCCAGTGAGCTGAAGGAAATTAAAAGAGCAAATAAAGAAACAAAAAAAAATTAAGAAAGCCGGGCGTTACAGTGTGCGCGCGCTTCAGGAGTTACACGTGTTCAATTTTGTTTCATCTCGTTCAGGAGTTTACAGACTCTGATTCAGTCTCGGTTTTTTCCTATACACTTGTACTGAAATATAATATTTTATTAAATTATTTAAATGATACTGTAGGAGCAAAGCGGGGTTCACCGCTATGCCTATGATGCTCGGCGACCACGACACTGTTGGGCTCGCAGCCCATAGAAAGTACGGAGTAGCCCGCATGAGACTAAACCGGAGAATAAATGAGTCGCCACCCAGTGTGAACTGGGAAATGATTTAAGGCCGCACTCACCCCTCGCAAGGGAAGACCTCAAACCGTTGGGTTCAGAATGGTCCCTTACTTATGCCAGTATAATGGACAGGTTCACACAATGGTATAACCAAGTCTTATGCAGCACATGAAAATATATTCAAATAAACACACAAATTTGCACACCCATAAACATGAATATAAATAAAAGCAAATTAAGAAATGCGATAATGAAAAATAAACAGTCAAAAGCGGGAAAAACGTTAATAAGTAAATAGCAAAAAAAAGGGTTAGTCATACATATGCGAGTATTTCCTGAGTGGTACGTGGAGTTGTATCCCAAGTATAGACCGCACTACCATCCATTCGGATTCAGCTACGGAATTTATGTCTGGATTTCCATCCGATATACCACAAATGATAATACACAATCATTAACACAATGCAAACAAACATGAAAATAAATGTGAAGTGACATAACAAAACATAAACAAGAGTAAAAACGGAACGATAAAATAAGATAAATAAACAAAAGATGGATAACGAAACTAAATACAGAAAAATAAATAAAGGTAAATAACAAAATGAATGCGAAACAATAAATAAACATGAATAATTAAGTAAATGCGAAGTAATAAATAAAGATGAACAATAAAGTAAATGCGAAATAATAAAATAAGATAAAATACGAAACTAAGTACGGAATGATAAATAACAGTAAATGGACAAGAAAGGTAAATAGAAAAATAAAAGAAAGAAGATGCGAACAAAAGATTTGGGCATTTTTAATATAGGACCTCGCATGCCCGGCTGAACATATTTCACGTCCAACCAAGCATGTCGTGTCCAGAACAACAAAATAATTATAACAGATAAATAACAAAATAAAAGAAAGTAGATGCGACCAAAAGATTTGGCCGTTTTTAGTATAGGACCTCGCATGCTCGGCTAGATGTATTTCACGTCCAACCGAGCATGCCCCGTCCAGAACAGCAAAATAAATATAGTAAAGGGTGTCCTCAGGTCTTACCTTTCAAGTCGCTTCTTGGGAGTGCGTTGGGACGTCGCCGGAATGATTAAAGCTTCGCTGTTTTTCTGGTTTGTTGTTTCACTATTTCTGCTCATTGTTTCACTGTTTTGGGCTGCTATTTTTGGTTGTATTTTGGCTCACTGTTTCGGTGATAAGGTTATTGTTTTATGGGACTATTTTGTAGTGATTGGGGATTGGTTTGTCTCGGTTTTAGGGGGTGGTTTTGTGTTCGGTTCTTGGGCGGTCTTGGTCGTGTTTTAGTGAAGGGTGATGGGCTGTTTGTTGAAGAAAGAGAGTTAGGTTTTTGTTTGTTTGTTGAATCAGCGGTGATGATGGTTGTATGATTTTGTTGGATTTGTTTGTGATTTTGCTTTGGCTTGGTTGCTGTTACGTGAAACCAAGGTGGGCAAGCTGTGTCGGTTTTGGCTTCTTGTGTCGGTGGAGGGGCTTGAGGGTTTGTTGTGCTTTGTTGGTTTGTGCTTGTATGGGGCTAATTTTGGTGGAGGCTTGAGGGTGTATTTTATTATTTGTGTTGATATTTTATGTCGGTCAGGGCTTAGATTTTTTGAATTACCGTGCAAAGTCTCCAGGGTTTCTCGTGTGCCCATGCCGTGTGAAGCCGTGAGTGGCTTTGTGGCCTGTGAGTGTTTTTGACGTGTGTGTGCTGTGTGCCGAGTGTGTGTGTAAGAGAAAGGTGTGTGCATGTGTGTTGCCGAGTGTGTGTGTAAGAGAAATGTGTGTGTATGTGTCAGCCATGTGTGTGTGTGTTAGTGGTCTATTAGTGTTAGTGGTCTGTGTGTGTTACCATGAAGAGAGAGGAAGAGGAGAATGTTGCTTAGGGTTGCTTTGTTGTTGTATTCGGTTAGTGGGCAGTTGTTTGTTGTTTGGTTCTTGCAGTGTGTAAGCTTGGTTTTGTTGATGATTTGTTCGGTGAAGAGAGATGAGAGAGATTATGGTTTTTTTTAACAAAATGCCGTGAATATGTGTGAGAAAGAAGAAGCCCTAAAGATGAGAGATGAACCCCCATTTTTATAGTTATGCCTCATAGGGTTTTGGTTGTGCCTCATAGGGTTTCTTTTTTTGTGTGGCCGCCCCTCTCTCTCTCTTTTGCCTTGTGGTCAAGATTTTCTTTCCATTTTAAGGTGTTTGAGGGATTTAAAATCTTTCTAATTTGGAAGGTGATTTGAAGATGATTTGACACATGTGTTTTGCATGGGGTTTTATTATTTGGGAAGGCTTGGGCATATGTGCTTTGTTGATGGGTTGCATGGGCCTTGTGGATGGGTTGTATTGGCTTTGTGTGGTGTGGACGTGTATTTTGAGGATAAATGGGTTTTCATGGGTTGCAGGGGTTTTTGGGCCTATGCTTAAGGTTTAAAACAGAAATTGACTAAGCGAATCTGAGGCTAGCTAGTGAGTTCAAAATCTGATAAGGTATTAATTTTAGAGTTTTCCCTTCCAGCATTCATTTTCCGCGACTTTTATAACTTTTCAGGTAGTGCCTCCATACGAGGCTCATCATTGAGCTTCATGCAAAAATACAGTGCCTACAGTCACCCCCACTTTGATGGGGCTTGTGCAGTGTGTGATAGTGACAACATTATCAAAGTTATGCATGCATTTTTACTTACCTGGTTCGTCGGCTGTCGTCGGACTTACATGTTGTTTTGCGAGATGCTTCGAACTGAGTTAATTTGGTGACGTGGTGCTTCGACCCTGGTTCATTCCCGAACCGTTACAAATGTGAGATGGTTCATTCCCGAACCGTTATTGATATGAGATAGTTCATTCCTGAACCGTTAATGATGTGAGATGGTTCATTCCCGAACCGTTACTAGTGTGGGATGGTTCATTCCCGAACCGTTACTAGTTGAGTTGATGGCGAGTGTTTTGACCCTTGGGCTTTGTTCCCGAACCACCAAATGGGTTTTGTTCCCGAATTGAGTTGAGTTGATGGCAATGCGCTTGACCTCTGAGTTTTGTTCCCGAACCACCGAGTGGGTTTTGTTCCCGAATTAAGTTGAGTTGATGGCGAAGCGCTTTGACCCTTAGGTTTTGTTCCCGAACCACCAAGTGGGTTTTGTTCCCGAATTGAGTTGAGTTGATGGCGATGCGCTTTGACCCCTGTGTTTTGTTCCCGAACCACCGAGTGGGTTTTGTTCCCCAATTGAGTTGAGTTGATGATGAGACGCTTTGACCCATGGGTTTTATTCCCGAACCACCGAGTGGGTTTTGTTCCCGAATTGAGTTGAGTTGATGGCGAGGCGCTTTGACCCCTGGGTTTCATTCCTGAATCACCGAGTGGGTTTTGTTCCCGAATTGAGTTGAGTTTGTTGTCCTTCCCGGCTTGCTCGTCCTCATCCCCGAGGGGGTGCCCATCTCCGCCGCTTTTTTTTTTCTTCAAAGCCTGCCAACACAAAACAAAAATTATGTGTATGTGACATGTATGCATGTATGCATGGATGCATTCCATATTCCGATGGGTTTTCTTTGTCTTATTGGCTTGATGTTATCATTGGTTTGGTTCATTGCGCTCTTTTGCTTATGAGAAACTTTGGTCGCCCCATTGGCCTGCTTAAAATTTCCTTCTGCTAGTTCTCTTCTGGTGATTGCTCAGTTCTCTTTGGTCTCATGACTCGAGATCCCGTTATGTCTCTTATTCACGGGGTGGTAGACTGGTCGCCTCCAGACCTGGTTTAGCTTTCTGCTCTCCGCTGTTTGTACTGGGTCACGGTGAATTACGTTTTTTTTTGAAAGCGGCTTCATCCTTTTGGGATACTAAAAGTCATGTCCTATGATTCCCAGATTTTCGAAATATGCCTTCTCTCAGAGGAGTTTGCTTATATTCTTGGCTTGGATTTTTCTCCTACTACTATTCCGGCGATGTTGTGTTTCCAATGTCTATACCTTCTTTAGGCCTTCGAAGTTTTCCTTGTTTTGCAGGTTCGTACTATCTTCTGCTTAAGATGTCTCCCAATAGTTACAAATATTGTTGTCCTCAAAGAATGCCCAATAATGAAACCAGAGAACCTTCAAAGCACTCAATGCAACCCAAATCCGAGTTTTTGAATAAATGATCTAAGCCAGACTCAAAGTGTGTGTGTGAAAAATATTTATTCACAGCTTTATTCATAGGAAAGCCAACTCAATGATTTCGTTTCAAAAATTGGGATTGATGGGTCAAACCAACCTAGACGTCTCAATTATGCTCTGCAATTGCTTCTATGTGTTCAATATGGTATGATTTTCTTTTTTCTTTTCTTTTCTTTTGTCTTTTTTTTTTTCTTTTTTGATTATTTTTTTTAACAAACCTACCCTTTAAGGTAGCATTTCTCCTCATGGTGGTCCTAATACTCGCTCATGGGACGCTTCACTCTTATCGATTATAGGTGGTTTTAATTTTTTTAGAGACTTTTCTTTTATTTTCAACCATACCATATATCATAACATAAGCAAATCAGGATAGACATCTAAGCAAACGGTCATTCATCGACCTGCAATTTTTTCAACTAGTCACTTTGCCAACTATTCAGGTTTTCACTGCTAAAAACCTATAATTAAGTGCTCACGAGTCTAACATAGATTAACTACTCAAAGTATCAGATAAAAGTACATCAAGAACTTATCGTTTCTAAGGTTTCACCCTAAAGTAAACGATTTCATCATTGGACTTATGCCTAACTATTAAGGATTAAAAGCAAACAAATTTTTTTTTGCTGAAGGCCCTCCGCAATGGTCTTTCTATTATGGCCGTAAAATTTTCTGTTTCTCGGCTTCCTCTTCCTTGATATCCATGTTTGCTGAACTCTTTTGACAAGTCTTTATTCTCTAACCCAACAGATATCTATGATGGCTTTAAAGACAATGGGTCAACATGATGCGTGTATGCATGAGATGCATGTGGTTATCAAAACAGCATATATCCTTCCGACCTTATTCCTCCCACACTCGTGGTAAGTCCATTTCTGTCCTAGGTATGGCTTATTTTATGCACCAATGTGGGACACACAAAATCTTTCTCTCCTACGCTACAAGGGTGAACCTTGGCTACCTCAGTCCATTTCCATCGGTAAAAGACAAAGACCGCCGTTTACAATATTAACTAAGCCTATTATGGGGATTGTGCCATTGTCTAGAAATGATGAATTGGGCCCCCGGTAATCACGGTTGTGTGGATGGACTTGGAGATATCCAAAAGTATACAAATATGTCGTAACAAGGTGTATCCTTCCTGGATGAAAGCCGGTACGGATATCGGACTCATGCATTTGGCATATTCAGATCATGTTTGGACCTTCTAAGCCCATCAAGGTTTTCATACAAGTTGGCTCGTTATCATTTTAAAGCGTTCAATCAGATTATCGCGAGGTGCAAACTTGTCCCAGTTGAAAACGCCCAACAGGTTTACACTTTTGCGATAAGGTGGCTAAACAACTTCAAATGATAGAGGGCCCAAACACAAGGTGGCCCATTGTTATTTTGAAAACGTTTGGCCTAATCACCATAAGATACAATCTAGTCTAAGTTTAAATGGGCCAACAAGTTCGTATCCTATGACGAGAAGTCCAAATGGATCCAAATGAAAATGGTCCCAAACATAAGCATGGTAGGTAGCTTCTATAGGACATATAACTATGGTTCATATGTGTGCTGATAAGGGTATGGATAAAGGCTCCCGCCGGTGAAGGGTTGCTCACAACTAGGTCTCCCAACTCAAGGGTTCGAGCTACCAAGTGAGCGCGCATTTTTTATACCATAGGGTACATGCCAATGAGTGATGGTCGTCACATAACGATTCGCCACCTTGAGTGAAAACGACTTCACGATACATGACGCCATCAGGGTAAAAAAGGGTATGCAAAATATATGAGACTTGGGTAACCAAAGCTAAAGCCACAATCATTATAAGGCATTGTTTCGGGGCTGATTCTCTATCCCCAGTGGATTCGCCAATCTATAGGAGTGAAGCGGGGTTCACTGCTATGCCTATGATGCTCGGTGACCACGACATTGTTGGGCTCGCAGCCCGTAGAGAGTACGGAGTAGCCCATGGGACTAAACCGGAGAATAAATGAGTCGCCACCCAGTTGAACTGGGAAATAATTTAAGACCGCACTCACCCCTCGTAAGGGAAGACCCCAAACTGTTGGGTTCGAAATGGTCCATTACTTATGCCAGTATAATGGACGGGTTCACACAATGGTATAACCAAATCTTATGCAGCACATGCAAGATAATTCTAATAAACATATAAATTTGCATAGCCATAAACATGAATATAAATAAAAGCAAATTAAGAAATACGATAATGAAAAATAAACAGTCAAAATGGGGAAAAGCGTTTATAAGTAAATAACGAATAAAATGAGGGTTAGTCATGCATATGCGAGTATTTTCTGAGTGGTAAGTAGAGTTGTATCCCAAGTATAGATCGCACTACCGTCCATTCGGATTCAGCTACGGAATTTATGTTTGGGTTTCCATCTGATATACCACAAGGGATAATACATAATCATTAACACAATGCAAACAAACATGAAAATAAATGTGAAGTGACATAACAAAACATAAAAAATAGTAAAAGCGGAACGATAAAATATGATAAGTAAACAAAAGATGGATAACGAAACAAAATGTGGAAAAATAAATAAAGGTAAATAACAAAATGAATGCGAAACAATAAATAAACATGAACAATTAAGTAAATGCGAAGTAATAAATGAAGATGAACAACAAAGTAAATGCGAAATAATAAAATAAAGATAAAATACGAAATTAAGTGCGAAATGATAAATAACAGTAAATAGATAAGAAAGGTAAATAACAAAATAAAAGAAAGAAGATGCGAACAAAAGATTTGGGCATTTTTAATATAGGACCTCGCATGCCCGGCTGGACGTATTTCACATCCAACCAAGTATGCCGCGTCCAGAACAACAAAATAACTATAATAGATAAATAACGAAAGAAAAGAAAAGAGATGCGACTAAAAGATTTGGTCATTTTTAGTATAGGACCTCGCATGCCCGGCTAGATGTATTTCACGTCCAATCAAGCATGCCGCGTCCAGAACAGCAAAATAAATATAGTAAAGGGTGCCCTCAGGTCTTACCTTTCAAGTCGATTCTTGGGAGTGCGTTGGGACGTCGCCAGAAGGATTAAAGCTTCACTATTTTTTTGGTTTACTGTTTCACTGTTTCTGCTCACTGTTTCACTGTTTTGGGCTACTGTTTTTGATTATATTTTGGCTCACTGTTTTGGTGATAGGGTTGCTGCTTTAGGGGACTGTTTTGTAGTGATTGGGGATTGGCTTGTCTCAGTTTTAGGGGGTGGTTTTGTGTTCGGTTCTTGGGCTATCTTGGTCATGTTTTAGTGAAGGGTGAATGGCTGTTTGTTGAAGAAAGAGAGTTAGGTTGTTGTTTGTTTGTTGAATCGACGGTGATGATGGTTGTATGGTTTTTTTGGATTTGTTTGTGTTGTTTGTGATTTTTCTTTGGCTTGGTTGCTGTTACGTGAAACCAAGGTGGGCAGGCTATGTCGGTTTTGGCTTCTTGTGTCGGTGGAGGGGCTTGAGGGTTTGTTGTGCTTTGTTGGTTTGTGCTTGTATAGGGATACTTTTGGTGGAGGCTTGAGGGTGTATTTTATTATTTGTGTTGATATTTTGTGTCGGTCAGGGCTTAGCTTTGTTGAATTATCGTGCAAAGTCTCTAGGGTTTCTCGTGTGCCTATGCATGTGAGCTTATTGTTGTGTGAAGTCGTGAGTGGCTTTGTGGCATGTGAGTGTTTTTGACGTGTGTATGTTGTGTGCCGAGTGTGTGTGTAAGAGAAATGTATGTGTATGTGTCAGCCGTGTGTGCGTGTCTTAGTGGTCTGTGTGTGTTAGTGGTCTGTGTGTGTTACCGGAACGAGAGAGGAACATGAGAATGTAGCTTAGGGCTGCTTTGTTGTTGTATTCGGTTAGTGGGCAATTGCTTTGTGTTTTGGTTCTTGCCGTGTGTAAGCTTGGTTTTGTTGATGATTTGTTCGGTGAAGAGAGATGAGAGAGATTAGGGTTTTTTTTAACAAAATGTTGTGAGTGTGTGTGAGAGAGAAGAAGCCCCTAAGATGAGAGAGGAACCCTCTTTTTTTATAGTTGTACCTCCTAGGGTTTTGGTTGTGCCTCATAGGGTTTCTTTTTTTGTGTGGCCGCCTCTCTCTCTCTTTTGCCTTGTGTGTCAATATTTTCTTTCCATTTTAAGGTGTTTGAGGGATTTACAATCTTTGCTAATTTGGAAGGTGATTTGAAGAGGATTTGGCACATATGTTTTGCATTGGGTTTTATTTTTTGGGAAAGCTTTGGCGTATGGGCTTTGTGGATGGGTTGCATGGGCCTTGTGGATGGGTTGTATTGGCTTTGTGTGGTGTGGGCATGTATTTTGAGGATAAATGGGCTTTCATGGGTTGCATGGGTTTTTGGGCCGAGGCTTAAGGTTTAAAACAGAAACTGACTAAGCGAATCCGAGGCTAGCTAGTGAGTTCAAAATCCGATAAGGTATTAATTTTAGAGTTTTCCCTTCCGGCATTCGTTTTCCGTGACTTCCGCAACTTTTCAGGTATTGCCTCTATACGAGGCTCATCATTGGGCTTCATGTAAAAATACAGTGCCTACAGATACCCATAGTTAATATCCACAGGTTAGACCAATTTCCGCTGCGCGGTGTGTATCGATCCAACCCTGAGGGTTCCACAACTGCCCCAACAGAATGGTATCAGAGCAATGCTTAACCATACAACACAACACATATTTTTTAATTGATTCTATAGAAATTTTAATTTAATTATGCATAAGTCATATTGGATATGTATTGCATATTTTAAATTAAAATTTTGACCTAATTAAATTAGTGACTTGATTCTCATAAATTTATCGTGATTAGGTGATTACTTTATTTAAGTAATTATATTAGTAATGTTGGAGCATTATTGGATAATCTGTCTTGTCAATATGGAGATGAATGAGTTCTTACTACTTATATCCAAGACTGTCATTATTGTGAGGGATAAGTGCTCGAAACTTAGGTCGCTCCGGTAAAACATTAGATGTAGCATGATGAGTTAACGCAGTCACCCAATATCGTCATTATTGTGAGGGTGTACATACGAAACTCATTAGTGCACATTGACATGTATACACCTAGAACACGTCTTAATCCAATATCGTCATTAGTTTGAGGATAAAAAATAGTTTAGGATCAAACTAAGAGTCACATGAAGTGATTGACCTTGGAGGTCTACCTAATGAGTTTATAAAGGCCAATATCGTCATTAGTGTGAGGCTTGAGTAAATGTCATGAGATCCACTTCCCGCTATGAAATATTGATAGTCAAATTTCTATTTTTTCGTTAAGGGAGATTACGGAATGACATAAAGTAGCGCAAGGGCACTAATAGATTTAAAATTCCATAATTAATTAGTATTATTATTTTGAAATGAAAACTGTTATGCTACTATTTAAAATATTTTCTTGTAGATGGTTGCCGCAATCCATTGATGAGACTTTTGGATACCAATAAACTAAAGGGATCTGAGAACTATTTCGAATGGGAAATGAACATACGTCTTGTCTTGGAGTTTGAAAAGTGGACTTATGTCACTGTCAATCCACTGCCTATTGAAATCGATCATGACTCAACTCCAGAAGAGCGAGAAACTTATAATAGATGGAATGATGATAACCTGAAGGTGAAATCCTACATCTTGGGATCAATGATTCATGATTTGCTGAGACAGTACATTTAAGTACCGGATGCTTGGAGCATCATGGAAACCCTCAAGGAGTTGTTCGAGGCAAATGAAAAGATCAAAATTTATTGAAGGTCTAAGGAATTTTTCTGTGCTGAACTCAAGGATGGAGGAGCTGTCAGCATTCATGTTTTGAACATGATCGACCAGATTCGATTCCTGGAATGATATGACATTGTGATTGATGAACGGTTGGGCCGTAATTTGATTTTGTCTTCTTCCCTGGATTTTATGCTGGGTTTGTGTTAAACTTCCATATGCACTCGATGCAAGCCAGCTATGAAGAACTTCATAACATGATACGCACGGCGGAGCATGATATGAGAAAAGAAAATCCCACTTTGTATCTCCATGGTGGAGTTGGATCTTCGAAGACTTTTGGAAGTCAAAGAAAATAAAGATGGGGAAGAAGAAGATATCAAAGAAGAACTCAAAGAATCACAAATATGCTAAGCCGCCAGGAGCTCGTGACCAATGTCTACAATGCAAGAAGTCTGGACACTAGAAGAATGACTGTCCAGAGTTGATAGGAAAAGCAAGACCCTCAGGTACGCTTTGTATTTTTCCAATTATTGATATCTCATTAGCCTTAAATGCAAATAGTTGATGGGTGTTATGTTGGACAGTTATGACCCATAGCGTCAATATTTGTACAGATCATGGTGTTGTTGTACAAATTAACTGTGTGACAAAGGAAATTGCTCTCTTATCATTTGTGATTAGATCACCAAGATGTATAAATGATAGGAGGTCCTTATGATTAGTTCCTGGATTGAGATGATATGAGACAATATCAATCCACGAAGGTTTAATCATTAAATATCCCTAGTGGTAGTATTATCGAGATTGGACATCGATAATGCAGAATAGACTAGTATTACACTTGTGCGCGTTGTGAGGGCCATAACGACATAGTTTTCATATATTTGGGTATATGATACTCATGCAAGTGTAGTAGGAGGTTGTGTTTTACCGATGGTATGGAAAATAGCTTCGCTCTGGATAGACCCCTCGGAATTCCATTGGTAGTATTACTATGTGTATATGGAAGTCCGAATCAGGGTAGGTGTATTTGGTCTTAACCTGAGACTTGCACAGCTAATACTTGCGACAATCAATGTACTTTGATTTAGGTCGTCCAGGGCTTTAACAGGTTATGTGTACGCCTCTTCTGGGTATATTGAGAATCATAATATGTTGGGTGTGATGTCGAGATGGAAGTATCACTCCAGTAATAGTGGAGATGATGATCACGTAGGATACATAACTCGTTCTCTTATATGCTGCAACTATCGGGATATTATGACTAGGTCATGTTTATCCGATTAAAGAGACTAGTTACCAGAGATCCGATATGTGCTTTGTACGGGGCAGACACAATTACAGCCCCATGCATAGCACATGACATCCGATACTGGATCGAAATACGCAATACTACATATACTATGCCCGATATAGATCACATATTCCTGTAAGGATATTTCTGGAGAATTGGGTAGGCATGACGCTTTGCTAGAAGCCAACCTTGTCTTGTAAATCGGTACAAACGTAGTACTAGGTACTTACGTGTTTGGATAGTCCGACGAACATATCTGGGGATCTCATGGGTCGCTTCCCGAAGATTCACTGATGACGTATGACTCACACTTTATTAATCTGGGATTAATTAGATGAGAGAGAAAATTAATCTGGGATTAATTGCGGAGATATTTTATCTGGGATAAAATATTTATTAAAAGAGAGAGAACGATTAATTTGGAATTAATCGATAAAATAATATATTTGATATATTATACGAAATTAGATTTCGACGCGGAATTGAAATTAGATTTTAATTCGGGCGAACGAGTTAATTTAGAATTAATTCATTAGCGACGTGAATAGTGATTTTGCTAGGCATAATTATTTAATTACGTCATAATGGAAAATTCGTTAATTTGGAATTAGCGAACCCGAGCCCGGGAGTGTTTGCGATCGCACTCGCATTTCGAATTCAAGTGCGGCCCACAAGTCACATCAAGCGTCAAATCACTTGTCACTTTGATTGATGTGACAACTAGTCACTTGATTGATTGAATAGTGATGGGAGTTGATGGTAGTGGTTGTAGCCTTTAATGGTTTGACTTTTTGAAAGCAAAAATAAGAAAAATGAATTTTGAAATTCAATTAGTGTATTAGATACACATTTTTCTCAACAACCAACTAATTCACTCACTCTCTTCCTCTCTCCATTCGGCCAAGGTGACCTTCTCTCCCTCTCTCATTCTCGGCCTTAGAGGCCATTTCTTCTCCTTTTGGTTCTTCAAAACCGTGAGCTTGGAAGAAGTATTGTGATGTTTTTGTTGCAAAATCATGAGTGCTAGCACACATTAGAGTCCATACAAGGTGATAAGGAAACCCATTTGTGAGCTTGGAATCACCATTTTAGTAGCTTGGAGCTTGGAGCATCAATGGAGCACACTTGGAGGTGATGACCGCAAATTGGAGGAGCCAAAAACTGCAGAATACCGAGAGCCATCTCAAAGGGCAGAAAAAGTTTCGTTCTTCGTCGCATCGCTCAACCGCTTGATGTAAGTATTTCGCAACTTATTCGTGTATTCGCACTTGTGTTTCATTGCTTTCATCGATCCTCGAGACTTAGAGACCCAACATGTTAGACACTGGCAGTCATACTCATATTTGCAACTCCCTGCAGGTAATGAGGGTAAAAGGAAGGTAGAATAAAGAGGATATCCAACTTAGAGTTGGCAATAGTGAGACATTGGATGTTAAAGCTATATGAACGATTGTTTTAGATTCCCAATAGATGTAAATTAGATTTGCATGACTGTTATTATGTTCCCTTACTTATCAGACAAATAATATAATTGTCAATATTAGATAAACAGAGATATAAAAAACATTAAGGATGAAACTTTATGTTTGTATGATAAAGATAATTTATTGAAATGTGAATGTTCTTTATCAAATGGTCACTATGTTTAGAAACATATAGAGATGTCTTTAATGTAGAGGAAAATACAAGTAGAAAATCTGAACTAAATAATACTGAATTATGGCATATGAGATTGGGCTACATATGTGTTGACGTCTATCCAAATTGATAAAGGATGATTTGATTGAAAATCTTACCTTAGATCTTTATCCGATTTGTGAGTCATGTATCCAAGGAAAAATGACAAATGACCCATTTCTAGGTGTTGGACACCGTGTTGGAGATTTATTAGAACTAATACACAGCGTTGTGTGTGGTCCATTAAATCATGCCGCTCATGATGGTTCAACATACTTCGTGACTTTCAAGGATGATAAGTCTAGATATGGATATGTTTATCTGATGAAACATAAGTCGGAATATTTGACAAGTTCAAAATATTTCGAAACGAAGTAGAAAACAAACCAGTAAATTCATCAAATACCTTAGATCAGATCGAGGCGGTGAATACATGAGTGAAGAATTCAGAAGTTATTTAAGGGAGAATGAAATTCTCGCCCAATATAGTCCATCGGGAACACCTCAATACAATGAACTGTCTGAGCGTAGAAATCATACTTTATTAGATATGGTGTGATCCATGATGAGCTATACAGATCTTCCTTATTACATTTGGGGTTACGCTTTACTTACTGCTACCCACATACTTAATAGGGTTCCGTCGAAAGCTGTTTCTACGACCCCCTATCAGATTTTGTTCGGTAGAAATCCAAGTCTTAGGCATTTAAAGATTTGGTGTTGTCCTACATACGTTAGAGTTGTGCAGCGGGATAAACTAGCACCCATGGGGTATAAATGTAGGTTCGTTGGATATCCTGATAATTCCATGGGATATCAATTCTATGATTTTGAGCAACAAAATGTATTTGTTGTTCGTTTTTTCACTTTTCTTGAAAATAAATTTTTGAGAAAAAGTGGGAATTGTAGAGAGATTGAACTTGATGAGTTTGATCCCAACATTAAGGAACCTGAGATGGAACTAGAGATCCAATTAGGAGAAGGATCTACAACACAAGTTCTACGTAAGTCGAATAGAATATCAAGACCTCATGAAAGATTATTTTTAACATATGATACGAGCCTTGATGTTCACCTCTTGGGGGAAACAGATCCGACTACGTATAAAAAAGCGATATTGGATATCGATTCGGAAAAATGGCAGGAAGCCATGAAATCCGAGATGGATTCTATGCATGACAATCAAGTCTGTGACTTAGTTGAACTTCCTGAAGGAGTTAAATTTATAGGTTGTAAATAGGTTTACAAAAGGAAACGAGACTGATGGAAATGTGGGAACCTTTAAGGCCCGACTGATAGCGAAAGGTTACACTCAATGTCATAGGATTGACTATGAGGAAAAATTTTCACCAGTGGCCATGCTAAAATCCATTAGGATTCTTTTAGCCATTGCTGCATATCACGACTATGAGATATGGCAGATGGATGTGAAAATCGCTTTCCTAAATGGATTCCTTGAGGATGATATCTATATAGAACAACCATAAGGTTTCATATCCAGTGAGACTTCAAACTTGGTTTGTAAGCTCCAAAAGTCTATTTATGGACTTAAACAGACATCCCGGAGTTGGAATCGTCGTTTTGATGAGATGATTGGATTATTCAGATTCATCAAGAACGAGGAAGAACCATGTGTTTATAAGAAATGAGTAGGAGCGTGATAGTTTCCTAGTCTTGTATGTACATGACATTTTTATCATAGGAAATGATATATGATTGATGCAAAGTGTGAAAGCCTACCTTTGCAAGAACTTCTCCATGAAATATATGGGTGAAGCTTCCTATATACTAGGTTTAAGGCTCTACCGGGATAGAGTTAGGAAGTTTATAAGGTTGTCACAATCGACGTACATAGATAAGATGTTAGAAAGGTACGGTTTTACCAACTGGAAGACAGTAAATGTACCTTTCCGATATGACATACATCTTTCGAGGAAAATGACACCTCAGACTGAGGAAGAGAGAATTAGGATGTCTAACTTGCTATATGCTTCTTGCATTGGAAATATAATGTATGTTATGCTATGTACAAGACCTGACATCAGTTTCGATGTCAGTGTGACCAACCGATATCAATATGATCCAGGTAATGATCATTGGACAGTCGTGAAACATATCCTAAAATATATTAAAGGTATTAGGGATAAATTTCTGATATATGGAGAAGATGAGCTACAAGTTAAGGGTTATACAGAATCCGACTTCCAGGAAGATCCAGATGATAGAAAATCTACATCAGGATACGTATTTACCCTTGACGGTAGTGCGGTTAATTGGCGATGTTCAAAACAAGGCTCAACAGCTGATTCCACCACTGAGGCAGAATTTATAGCGACTTCAGAAGCTATTTGGATTATAAATTTTATCACAGAAGTTGGCGTTATGCATAGTATTGCAGATTCGATCATATTGTACTGTGATAATAACGGAGCCATTGCGCAGACTAAGGATCTGAGGGCGCATTCCAAGTCTAAGCATGTTGAAAGGAAATATGGCGTAATTAGAGAGATTATTGAACATAAAGACATAGTGGCCTTGAAGATTCAAAGACTAGACAAACATAACAGACCCACTTACAAAGGTCTTACCTCCTAAGTAATTCGATAAACATATGGAGGAGATGAGACTGTGGTACCATCCAGATTGACACTAAGCAATGGGAGTTTGTTGGAGTTGGTAGTTGGAGTGCCAATCCGAATGATATATTTTATTATTTATTAATAAAATAACTATGTTTTCATTTCATACCTTATTAATGGTATTATCATTATTCGTATTAGATTGATGTATAAATATGTTAAGAATGACATCGACCTTAGAATAGTATTATAGTAATATTGGACACTATGTGGTCTGACATTGGAATAAGTACTACTATTATAAACTATTCTTAAAGTAAATATTCATACTCATTGATTTTGTAATACGGTCGAATTCCTAAAACCTAGAAGACTAGCACATGTCGTATATTAGAATTGGAGTTCCATGGCTTAACCCGATGTACCATGAGTTTTGGAAACTCGTATAGACGTGTGGGTATTGGTTGGACCGAATACCGAAAGACTCACAAATGATTCATAATGGTTGGAAGTACACACCACCGTCAATATGAATCTCCTCGAGTCGAGTAGCATATGTAATCCTTTGACTATATGATAACATTGTTTTTGTGAGAGATCCTCCACACTTTGATGCCATGTATGTCAGAAACCTTTTATGGTTTGGCCTCTAGATATTCATTAGATGTGGACCAATGCACTCAGTAATCAAGTGTGAAGCAAGATAGGATCCGTTGGTCCGTATATGTACCATAAGGGGTTTAGGTATCCATGTGAGTAAAGTCACGATTCTTAAAGCTTTGGCCAAAGTCGATCACCTAGGGTTGATCGCATCAGTTATGAAGAATCATGGACATGTCGACATGAGATGTGTGCCCCGAAAACTTGACGGTGTATTCTATATTTCCTAAGCACATCTCGGATAGCCTACCACGGAGGGATGTTTAAACATATGTAATGATCTTGACTTGTATAGTTCAGAAAGATTGTTCGTGTTCTTCGCGAATTCGGAGGTGGTCGAATTGTGTACATATTAGCTAAGCTTATATGATGACCGTATCTGAACTTAGAGAGTCCCAATATGAAGTGTACTCGTTGAGCACTTGGGTAACCGATTAGTTTTGATAAAATATAATATTCGATATTATAATTATCAACTAAGATAATCAAATATTATTGGATAACATTAATTATTTAGTTTGACCTAATTGGATTAATTCAATAATTACACAATGACTTAATTGTAAAATCATAAGTATCTCTACCATTTGAAGATATTATGGTAATTGTAAGCATGTAATGATATGTGGTTTTGGCTTGATTTAATTGGATTAAATCAAAGTGACAAACATTTAACTAATCCATTTCTTAATCCTTGGCTTGATTTAATTAGATTAAATCAAAGTGGGAGACAATGAAGATTAGTCACACCTAATTATACATATTTAGACAAATTAGATTAAGCCCACCTAAAAATTGATTACAACTTTTATAATTAAAAATTGCATAAGTTTTGCTATAAATAGCAATCATTATGAAGGTTTTAATTAAGAAAAGCAGAAGCTTGAGAAAGCTAAATACAAGCAAGAATTAGAGAAATTAGCCTAAGTTAGAGAAGTGTTTAGAGAAGTTTTGTGAGGTCTTTACAACATTTCATCTAGGAGAAATTAAGAATGGATCTTGGGGTGAAGTTTGCTAGCATTGGAATCAAGATTGGATCTTGGAGTCATGCTTGCTAATCCTTGGAAATTCTCCAAACATTTCAACAAATGGAAGTAGATTGGATCTTTGAATCAACCTTACTAGGTAAGTTTGATCTTCTCTAAAAACTATATTTTTCATTAATGAGACATATATTGTTGAATTATGCATTAGATACATAATGTTGAAATTAGGCTAATTAATTGTGTTAGGATGCTTTGAAAGTATAAACACAATATGCTTGTAATTGGGTCAAAATATTTATGTTAGACATAAACATAAAATTAGAGTTTTGAACTCTATATTAAAGCTTAGAGCCGTGACTACCATTCTAGAATCACTTGACCACCTTTGAGTGACCTAGAATTGTTCACGAGACATTTCTTATTAGGATTCTAATTTGGTTTGTGTAATGGATTCAAATTTACGCAAATACATTTTTAGAATAAATTTATTTTTTTGTAAAAATATTGATATTTGAAAAGATTGAATTTTATTATATAACATGTGTTGATGTTGGTTTTGATTTTAAAATTAATTTTGGGTATTTTTGAAGTATTTAGGGAAGACCGGAAGAAATTAGGATAATAGACCCTAATTCCTTCAGCTCACTTTTCAGTGAGCTGAAGGAAATTAAAAGAACAAAGAAAGAAATAAAAAAATTAAAAATTAAAGAAAGCTGGGCGCCACATTACCTGCGGTCACTGTAGTGCGTACAGTGCGCGCGCACTATAGTGCGCGTCACGCGTGTTCAATTTTATTTCATCCCGTTCAGGAGTTTCCGGACTCCGATTCAGTTCCGGTTTTTTCCTATACACTCGAAATAAAATATAATATTTTATTAAATTATTTAAAATTACACCCATACTTGATATCCACAGGTTAGACCCATTTCCGCTGCCCGCAACACCGATCTGACCCTAGGGGTTCCACTATTGCCCCAACAATGAGGTAATATTTTGGAAGCGAGAGAGTCTTCATTACATCCAAACACTTTAGAAGAAACAACATGTGAGGGTGATTGGACCCGAACTGATCTAAGGTAACAAAATGACTTTGAAGACTTGTTCGACAATGCATCTGCAAGTGCAAGCGGAACGAGAGCTAAATGATCAACAACATGCACAAATAATGATGATGAGTAAATAATTGTAATGTGGAACTATCTAAGAAAATATAATGGAATTCCGTGGGCTTTGATTCCTCTCACCGATAAATGATACGTAAGCAACTTAAGTTTTTAAAAATTAAAGTTCAAGCTCTTTTTATTTTATTTTTAATTTAATGTAATATAAAATCAAATTAATAATTTCAGATAATTTTGAAATCCCATTTTTATTTTTTTTAAACTTAAAATTAAAATAGAAATTAAAATTAAAATTAATTAAAAAACTAGAACCGTCCGGTTCGGTTCCGATTCCACAAGAATGTGGAACCGAGAACTAGACGATTTCATTCATGTTCGGAACCGAACATGACCGGTGGTCAGGTCTAGATAATATAATATGTTTTACTGTTATAATAATGTTATTATTTAATAGATTTATTAATTTAATTTTATAATTTAATAATATATTTTTTTTAATTGTAATAGGATATTATATTATGTTTTCTTATTATAATACAATTCTTATAAAATTATAATACATATTTTTATTGTAATGTTTTTTTAAATAAAAAATTTAACTATAAAGATATTTAATTTTATAATTTAATAAAAAATTAATTGTAGATGTTAATCATAGAGATTAAGTGTCACATATTTTTTTTATTTTAATAAGAGATTATAATATGTTTTCTTATTATAATAGATTTCTTTATTTATAATTTAATAATAATAAACTAAAATATTATTTAAATTAATAGATTTCTTATTTTAATAGTAGATTATGTTTTTATATTGTAATAAGTTTTTTATGTTAATAATTTATTATTTTAATTTAATAATTTAATAATAAAAAATTAAATGTAGATAATTTAATAGTGTTTTTTTTTAATTTTAATAAGTATTTATTTTCTTGTTATAATAGAATTCTAATAAAATTATAATATGTATTTTTATTGTAATATATTTATTAATTTAATTTTATAACTTTAAAATGAAGTCACCACGTAGCGTGATGAGTTGGTTTAAAAATATTTAATATATATATATAATACTAAGTGAGGATAATCAGCACACCAAGAGCTGCTTGTTTAAGCTGTTTCACATGAATTTCTCTGTAGTTTCACATGCTTGTCGTTTTATCGTTCATGTGCTTCGTTTGCTAGCTGATTCAGTTGCTTCAGTCCATTTATCTTCTTTTCCATTTACTTCTTCATTTTTTATGCTTCGTTTTGAGTAGGGATGACAATTTCGCCCACAAACTCGTAATAATCCACCCACAATGGATAAGATTTGGTAAATATTTAAGGGAGTTTGGTAATTAGAAAAACCAATTGATACTCACAGTGGGTATCCGCTACCCACAAGCTTAATATTTTTGTTTTATATTTTTAAGGCAAAAAAATCCCTCATATAAAATGACTCACTAACTTACAATTTTTGAATTGCTATCTCTTAATATTTTTGAACTGCTTCTGGTCATGGTTCAATAATTTTGATGATATGAATTTAACATAATAAAAGATATTCAACTAATGATTCATGGCTGTAATTGTGATGATATGAATTTGACATTATGTTATAAATATTTTAAACTTTTATTATGTGTCATAATTTGTAAATTATCAAATATTTTTTTTTTGTATGTTATGAAAAATATCAATGTTTAATTAAAAAAATTGTATTATTAAGAGAACAAGGGAATTCAATATTTTAAAAACTCACAAAAACCCCGCTAGGTACCAATGCAGGTTTAGTAATTTATTTTTATATGCGGGTGCGAGTTTGGTAATGAAAATTAAAACCCGCAGCATGTATGGTATGCGTTTAGTAATTTATTTACATATGCGGGCGCAAGTTTGGTAATTGCAAACCCGTACCAAACCATGCCCACTGCCATCCTTAATCTTGAGATTGAGAAACTTCTGGCCCAATGGGCCCACTAACATCCTTTCGGAATGATGATCACTCCGGATCACTCCGAAATTGAAGTTTATCGGAGTGATGATCACTCCGAAATGGAAGTACACCGAAGTGATAATCACTCCATAATGAAAGTATATTGAAGTGACTGACATCACTCCGGAAACATATGTACACCGAAGTTACTGACATCACCCCGGAATAGAAGTACATCGGAGAGACTGACATCACTCTGGAATGAAAGTACATCAACGTGACTGACATTAGAATTCATATTCTAATTATTATCATATTCTAACGAAATGAAAGTACATCGGAGTGATATTCACTCATAAATAAAAGTACATCAGAGTGATGATCAGTCCATAATGAAAACACACCAGAACGATGATCACTCCAGAATATAAGTACATCGAAGTGACTGACATCACTCCGGAATATATGTACATCGAAGCTATTGACACCACCCAGGAGTAGAAGTACATCGGAGACATTGACATCACTCCGGTGACTGACATTTCTTCGAAATGGAAGTGTATTGGAGTGATGATCACTCAGGAATGGATGTACACCAGAGTGATAATCACTCCGGAATGAAATTAAACCGGAGTGATGATACTTTAGAACGATTGGCCTTTTTCCGGAATGAAAGCACACTGGAGTGACTGACATTACTCCAACATGAAAGTACACTGGAGTGAATGACATTACTCTGGAAAGAAAGTAATCTGAAGTGACTGCCATCACTATGGAATGGAAGTACTCTGGAGTGATGATCCCTCTGAAATGGAAGTACTCTGAAGTGATGATCACTACGAAATGAAAACACACCGGAATGACTGTCATGTCTTCAAAATGAAAGCACACTGAAATAAATGACATGATTCTGACATGAAAGTACACCGGAATTACTGACATCACTCTGGAAAAAGCAAACCGTAGTGACTGACATCACTTCGGAAAAAAGGAAACTGCAGTGACTGACATCAATTCGGAAAAAAATAAACCGGAGTGACTGACATCACTCAAGAATTGAAGTATTTCGGAGTAATGATCACTCTGGAATGAAAGTACACCGAAGTGACTGTCATGTCTCCGGAATGTAAGTAAATCAAGAGGTGACTGACATCACTCCAGAATTGAAGTATTTCAGAATAAGGATCACTCTGGAATGAATGTACACCGGAGTGACTGTCATATCTCCAGAATGAAAGTACATCAGAGTGATTGACATTACTCCATAATGAAAGTATACCGAAACGACTGACATCACTCCGGAATGGAAGTGCACCAGAGTGATGATCACTCCATAATGAAAGTACATCAGAGTTACTGACATCACTTCGAAATAGATGTACACTGGAGTTACTGACACCACTCCAAAATAGAAGTATATCAGATAGACTGACATCACCCCGAATACATGTACATCGGAGTGATGATCACTCTTGAAAATTTTGAGATGTCACAATAAAATGTGATGCACCACTTTCATTTTGTTTAAAAAGAATTAAAACTATTAATTATCTTCTCGATTTCCTAAAGAAAAAGAAGAATACAATTTAGTCAAAATTTTTTTTTTTATTATTATTATTATTTTTTTTACTGAAATATAACAACACATGCTGCCTATATATATATATATATATATATATATATATAGAGATGTTATTATATGTCAACAAGGAGCAGAAATTGATGCATTTTATTTGTTAATTAATTAATCACATAGCCACATAGCACATAGCACATAGCCACATAGCACATAACACACAGCGCATAAAATGATGAATATTCAGTGTTAAATAATAATAAAGGCCACTGGATATGCGACACGTGTTACTCGATCAAATCAACCTCGAAAATAATCACGTCCTCCTCACGCAAACAAAACGACGACTCCTTTAGCATATGATAGTTCTCTCTAGCATATACCATTAGCTTCATATGATATTCCCACGAGAATCACCCCCATCCAATCCCCACCCACCACGACACCAAATCACGTGATACGCCCACGTCACTACATGTGAACAAACCTCATAGTCCTACGTGGCATCCCACGTGTACTCCCATCTCCCAGAATACTTATTTATTTATTATAACCAAATAAATTCTCAATTCCCCTCATCTCTCGTGCCGTCTTCGCCACTGAGACTTCAAAAAAAAAAAAAAAAAACACGAATTTATCAAAAATAAAAATCGAAGCAAATTAAAAAAACCCTAGACATGAGCAACGAAACGCAAGCAACGACGTCGTCAAGCGCGTTCTCGTTCATATCGAAGAGCTGGAGAGAAGTGCGCGACTCAGCCGACGCCGATATCCAGCTGATGAAGAACCGAGCAAATTCGTTTAAGAATTTAGCGAGCTCGTTCGACCGGGAGCTCGAGAATTTCCTCAATTCGGCGAATATATCGTCGGCGCCGGCGGAAATCGACTTTGTGAAGAAACTGCAGCCGAAAATCTCGGAATTCAGGCGGGTTTACTCGGCGCCGGAGATCAGTAAGCGGGTGCTGGAGAAGTGGGGGCCGAGGGCGAGGATAAGGATAGATTTGTCTTCGATAAGGAACGCGATAGTGTCGGAGGTGGATGAGGAGAGGGATGGAGGTGGAATTATTGAATTTTATAGGGGTAAAAGAGGAAGAGTGGGGTTTAGGGAGTTTTGGGGGGAGAGAGAAGGAGAGTTGCGGTTTGGGGAATGGGAGCCGATACGGACTTTGAAGATGAGACTGAGGGAGTTTGAGAGGAAGAGAGAGTTGTCAGTTGAGGAAATTTTTGGTGGGTTTAAGAGTAGTGAGTTTGTTGAGAAAGTTAAATCCAGCTGGGTATGTATGTTTATATATATATATTTTAAAATTATTTTTAACTTGTTTCTTGTTTATATAACATATATTCTGGTGATTACGGATTTCAAGGCTTTAGTAAGACTAAAATGGAGTGTAGGAAATGCAAATAAGAAATTAGGGTATGTTTGAGATAGAAGTGCTCTGGTTTTATTGATGTATTATGGAATGGAATCAGTAGCTATCAAGTATAAGTGGGTTGATGCAAACATTAGTTGTCAAGTGAAACCTGGTGTTTTCCTAACACTTCATCGGTAGTGGTTTCAAAATTAAGCAGAACCCCAACAGTTACAAATATATCTTTAGGAATATTGATGGTCAAGAAGAAACTAGAGCAGTTTTCTATAAACGCAATGACAGAATTAAGGTACTTTGAAAATAGAAATAGATTGGACGAAGAAATGGAGAAGCGCGACCGGAGTTAATGCGATCGGTTAGTAATTTATATGTTGAATGGAAAGATTCTATAGAACAGGCATATGGTGAACTATGTTTAATGGAATTTGTAACGTGTACCAAAAAGGCATGTGTTTTTATTAGGATGCGGAGTTGGATATTGGGAAGTCCAGAATGGTAAGATATAGTACTATTTTTCAAAAGGTGGTTGTTGCTTCTATTTGGGATGAGTTAAGGGACAGTCGATTCAAATGGTTTGACCATGCTCTGGTGTAAAGGAGTGGCTTAATTCTAGTGATAGATATGACGAAATTGTGAAGAAAAGACATAACTAGTGGCCTAGTGCCTACTGGTTTTGAGCATCAGAGCATATAAATGAGTTATTTAGTTCAATATTAGGCCTAATATTTGATTGAGTCCAATGGTAGGCTTAACTTTGGAATATTAGCTTTAATTATTTGAGAATGATTGTTATTTATATTTTCTATTGTTTTTACATCATTTCTGCTTTCTTTTGTACGGGAGTTCAATATGTTTTCTAATTATTTATTTATATGTTTGTTTGTGCAGAAAGCGATATGCAAAGAGCCTGAGGAGTCGATGGTTGGTTATACGGTTTCTTTTGACTTCTTATGTGGTTTTATTACATAATTTTATTTCAAAATTATATGCACATCATCCTCATTTCATTTCAAAATTTTATGCACACCAATATTTCATTTCATCATGATGGGTCTCTACAAATGTTTGTTGTCATTTACATTTGGTGCATCTTTGTGTCAATTGCAGTATTTGATAGCTTGGTTGGCTGTTTTAACTCCATGTGATTCCAAGATTTGAGCTAGGCATTAGCATGAAAGCTGTTCGTACAATATTCTAGCTGAATCAGTATTATATAATAAGAAAATATTCTAGCTAGATAATTTGGCTGCATGCAACTGTGCTTCTAGGTGAATGTATTAGTAGAATGTAAGCTGTTGGTCGCTCTATCATGTTAGAATAGATGGAGGCATGTATGTGTATTCATCTTTGTGGTTTCCTTTCCAAATAGTTCTGTCATGGCGCATTTATAAACTAATATTGGATCCCAAAACCAATATTGTTTTCAAATATGGTTTCCTAGTATCTTTTGGAGATTGTGTTGTTCACACCTAAGATGAGGATTATTGTTGCTAGCCTAGGTCAATGATATTGGGCCTGGACAGTTCATTTGCAAGTTGTAAGCCTGTAGACAGAGTCCTAAACTCATTTGGAACTGTTTAGTCTTGGCCATCGCTCGTTAACTAGATATTAGGTTTGCTTCACAATAGTAAGTTCACTAAACCAGCTCCTTCCTCTGCAGTTGGGGTTGCATGAAAGATAAGACATTAAACAAAGCACTGGCCTCTGAAAGAAAAAACTAACTGGATTACTTATTTATTATTTTTGGGATTTATAAGATGTATTTTTTTTGAATATTTTGTCTTTTAACTGATGTAGGATGTACCACCACTGGATCCCACAGAACTTTTGGCACATTTGGTTCGACAATCTGGACCATTTTTGGATCAACTTGGTGTTAAAAGAGGCAAGCAACTGTAACTTTTTCTGAAGTATTTATTTATTTATTTATTTTAAAATTCGAAAGCATGATAAGTAGCTTATCTATTCTTCTGGAATGAAATTTCATAGTTCTCTATCATGTACTATGTACTAGAATGAAATTTCATACTCTATTGGGTACTCATTTTTGTCAGTACTATATCTTGAACTTAATGGTGGACTGATAATTTAATTTGACTGCTGAGCTCAAATAATTTGGCCTTTTGTTTTGCAAAGACAGTCAATGACTTGGCTAGTTAGCAAGATATGGACCTGAAGTGAGAAGTTTCAACCTTTAACGTGGTTAAGCTTGTTAGTTGAGAGGATTTAGGGATATGGCAATTAGATTAAGTGTGATTGTTTTTCGTGAATAATTTGGAAGAAATGAAGAAATAGACGAAATCAAAATGTTATGTGATGATTTGGCTATTTTACTCCCTCCTTCCTCCCTTTATTCATAAAACAATGTTAGGTGTATAGAACAACCATTAGTTTGCGTATTGTGGGTAGGTCATTCAGAGGAACCACGTATTAGTCAGGAAGCAAACTACTTCCCTTTGAACACATGATGGTATGGGTTCAAGTCCCCTCATGTGCAACATGGGGGAGGATTTATTCCAATTATCGGTGGCAGATTCGGCCCACTTTGGGCATAGACATCTGAGCTACGCCATACCAAAGCTATATTGGCAGGTTTCCGACCATAGTTGTTAAAGGCATGCCACGCCTCGCCTCAGGCTTAGACCATTGCGACTCATGAAAGGTCAGGCCAGGCGACCTTCATTAGGTGCACGTTTAGGCACTGAGGCGCGTGCCTTTGAGATGCGCTTAGGTGTGCTTCAAAAAAATGTGTGAAAAAATCTCTATCCGAGTTGACCCACTCAACCCGAAATCAAATTGTATCATATTTTTTTTTAATAAGGATGAGCTTTAAATTTCAACAAAAACATTAATTTGTATTATCAGTATTTGTATTATTATAATTGTTTTTAATATTTTTCAATAATTTCTCTTTATTTTAGTTGCCTGGATACTTAATAATTTTTTTGTTATTTGCCTCACCTTCATCAGGTTGTGCTTTAGTGTGCCTTGCATCTTTAACAATATTGTTTCCGACATATTTCTGATTTTAAATATTAGTAGATTGTAATGTAGTCCTCAAAAAAAAAAAGTTGAGTTATTTAGAATTTATTGGGAAAATTAGGTTGCTGGAGATAAGTAATTATGAAGAGCATCAGTACAATTTTTTACTCTTGATGGTCATTACAATTTTCCTTCCTTTGTTGATTAATTTATCAGTATGATGGGTTTTACTCTTTACTCTGCTATAACTGTTAAATTTAAATATTCTGAATACAATTTCAGATCTATGTGATAAGATAGTGGAGAACTTGTGCAGCAAACGCAAAGAACAACTTCTCCTGCGCTCAATAGCTGGAGGAGAATGCTCTGTTCTTGAGAATGATAACATAAATGATGAACTAGATTTAAGGATAGCCAGTGTCCTTCACAGTACAGGACATCATTATGAAGGTGGCTTTTGGACAGACTTCGGAAAGGATGACCTGTCAGACAAAAAAAGACATGTTGCCATTGTCACAACTGCTAGTCTTCCATGGATGACTGGAACTGCTGTGAATCCACTTTTCCGAGCAGCTTATTTAGCAAAGACTGAACAACAAAATGTCACACTCTTGGTTCCTTGGCTTTGTAAGTCGGATCAAGAAATAGTTTATCCCAACATCATTTTTAGTTCACCTGAAGAGCAGGAAAACTACATGCGAAATTGGCTGGAGGAAAGGATTGGCTTTAAGACAGATTTTAAAATCTCCTTTTATCCTGGAAAGGTAGCTCTTGGATGATTCAAATTATATCAACTTTGTTGGATACTAAGAACACACAATGCCTGACCATTTGCTTCTCATTGTTTCTTAGTTCTCAAAAGGAAGACGTAGTATAATACCCACTGGAGATACTTCTCAGTTCATTCAATCAAGTGATGCTGACATTGCAATCCTTGAAGAACCAGAGCACTTGAATTGGTACCATCATGGTAAGCGCTGGACTGATAAATTCAACTATGTTGTTGGTGTTGTCCACACAAATTACTTAGAATATATCAAGAGGGAGAAGAACGGGGCTCTGCAAGCTTTCTTTGTGAAGCACATTAACAATTTGGTCACTAGAGCACACTGCAACAAGGTTTGTCGAGTTTCCTGGATCTTGTCTTGTGACTAACTTTTTGGTTGTGGAAACGCGGTTCATGTGACATTTTGGTCAATCACCTTTTTCTTCAATAGTGTTTTTGTAATATTTGATGTGTTCTGCCATAAAAATTTTTGTGTTGTCCATTCAGGTTCTTCGCCTTTCAGCTGCCACTCAGGATTTACCAAAATCTGTGATTTGCAATGTCCATGGTGTAAATCCAAAGTTCTTGAAAATTGGTGAAAAGGTTGCTTCAGATAGGGAACAAGGGCAGCAAGCATTCTCAAAAGGAGCCTATTTTCTGGGGAAGATGGTCTGGGCAAAGGGTTACAGGGAGTTGATAGATTTGCTAGAAAAGCACAAGAATGATCTTGATGGTTTCAAGTTAGATGTTTTTGGTAATGGAGAGGATTCTCATGAAGTTCAAAGTGCCGCTAAAAGACTGGATTTGAATCTTAACTTTCAGAAAGGAAGAGACCATGCTGATGATTCTCTTCATGGGTAAGCATCCCACAAGCTACAGTTTTGTTGAAAGGAGGATTTAATTTGATTATTTTTATAATCCAATGAATAAATTATAAAATACATCCAAAGTGAACCTGCTCAAGTTTAAAATCTCATTAGGATTTAGGATGAGCTAGCAAAATTAATTTGTTTTCTGTATGAACAACTGTTTTAGGTTTGAACACTTTGTTTATAAAACTGAACGTGTGCAAGTCATTCTCTGGTGCGAGCTCCCTCAAGAAAGGGTGGGGGGGTGTGCACACAGACTCCAATGTTCTAAAAGACAAAAAAAAAACAGTTTTCAATTCGTTTTTTTTTTTTTTTTTTAATGTTTTAGCGATATGCATATATGCATGTTTTTGCGAGTTTCCATTGATGAAAATATTCTCGCTTCATCCTTTTAAACAATTATTTTTATTCTTTGTTTCCAGGTACAGAGTCTTCATAAATCCTAGTGTAAGTGATGTACTCTGCACAGCTACTGCAGAAGCACTTGCCATGGGAAAATTTGTAGTATGTGCAGATCACCCATCAAATGAGTTCTTTAGGTCATTTCCTAATTGTTTGACTTACAAGACGACCGAAGACTTTGTTACCAGAGTGAAAGAAGCATTGGCGAATGATCCGCAACCTCTCACTCCCGAGCAGAGATATAGTCTATCATGGGAAGCTGCCACTCAGAGATTTATCAAATACTCTGAGCTTGACAGAATCCTGAATAACAATAACGACGATGCAAATTCAATAAGAAATGACAGAAAGATCATGAAAAAGTCGGTTTCAGTGCCAAACCTATCTGAAGTAGTTGATGGAGGGTTGGCATTTGCTCACTATTGTTTCACCGGGAATGAGTTCCTTCGACTATGCACTGGTGCAATACCCGGAACACGAGACTACGACAAGCAGCACTGTAAAGACTTGCATCTCTTGCCGCCACAAGTGGAAAATCCTATCTATGGCTGGTAAGTTAATTAATCGCTGTGTATATTTATAAGGCACTATATAGGAGTCAGTCTACTCATTCTAGTCTGAAGTTTTCTTCTGCTTATATTAACACACATATCTTTTGACAGCAAATACGCTTTTTGTTATGTTTATAGAAGCATAGATGCTGAATTTTTAGTTATAGTGAAAATAAACCATAGTTTTGTTGCAAGCAATTTCTGATGATTAATGAAATATTAATTTATCTCAATCTGGAATAAGCTTGTAATCCCTCCACCTTTTATGCTTTTGGTTTCAAAGCACTCAATCTGCTCACTTTACAGGACCTTTTAAAAAAAATTATTATGTAAATTCACTTTATGGCTTTCTTTAATAATATTGGTGCCAGTAGAAAATTTTTGATTTATTTTGGTGATCAATTTCATGGCACCCATGCATTTTATATGTGGTTAATGGTTTCTAGTGGGAAAAAAAAGGGAATCATCTTTGTAAATTGTACTAAAGTTATTGAGAAATAACTTATAACTGCAATATTTTGTACTTAATATTTTATTATTAAAGAATTATAATTGTTGATTTTTAAAATACCATTTCTGCCATTGTTTTGGGGGGAAAAAGTATAAGGCTTCACATGCATATTTACCTGTAAAATGCCAAGCTCTTAATAGATCAAAAGAATATTTTACCCTTACACAGTCCTCTCGTAATTGAATAAAAAGAAAAAAGAAAAAAAAATTAATATTAATTATATTAATTAAATTGTTAATTGTTATAGATTAAAATATTTAATTGCTAAATTAATTAATTAATAACAAATAATTATATGATATATATTTTTATTTTCTTTTTGTATACGGTTCCAAATCGGAACTGTGGAACCACCGGTTAGGTTGTTTCAAAAAAATCTATAACCGTAACCGGTTTAGTTACGGTTTATCATAACTGAACCGGTTAAACTGGTTCGGTTATGTTTTTGACCGATTTGATTTCGATTCCGAATTATAACTGTGGTCGGCTCTAATTACTTGTAATATCTCGTGTTTTTTTCACAACGAGAAGTATATGTACTAATTTTCATGCGGATATCCGTACTTTTTCGTATTTTTTCATGCGCATATAAAAATTTTAATGCGGACACCCACAGAAGAGAAGCAGTGCGTGTGTATATTTTATACATGACAAAGTAATTAGTGATGAGGTGCGAGGACCCTCATTGCATGTGCGAAAAGGCGATCCTCTCTCCTCATTGCTTGGAATTGAATTGAATAAAGCTTCATCAAAATTAACTCGGTATTTATACAAGTTGCATCACATAAAAGTTGCGCGATAAGAATTCGGTGTTGACCTAATTTTATCGATAACGAATCACATATTTTATCAAAATAATTCGGCGATTGCATTAATATTATACACGTAAAAACTTTTTGAATTTCCATGCAAGAAGCTTTAACAAACAAGAGAGACGAGTACATTATTGTTACCATCTTCATCATCTTCTTAAAATACTTGACTAAATTTGTTATATCATTGTTTCAGAACTCAAATAATTAAAAGTTGATTTATAGGCCATATATACTTTAATTTTTAATTGATTATTTATTGTCCCCATTTGATCAAGTTTGCACAATGGATTTTCAATTCCATAGGCAAATTTAGCTAAATATTCAAATTTGCTCAAGTTGATTCTTGAGTCTCAAGGGACAACAAGACTATGCCAAGTTGATTAAAATATTATTATTTTATGTATGATACATAGAAAGACAACAACAATAGAAAAAATAAATAAATAAAAATTTTGTGAGGCACTTATTAAGTGTCCATAAATCTCACCATATCTATAAGAGAATAAATTGCATGACCATTAATCAATATCATATAAAACAAATTTTCCCCAAACAAAAAAAAAAAGCAGAAGAAAGTTGATTTGAAATTTTTTAGTATTGTTGCTCCATTTAATATTTCAATCTAACTTTTTTAGGCTTTGAGTTGCCTCAAAATCAATCTACCAAAATTTAATCACCCACTATGCATTTGAAAAATAATAATAATAATTATTATTTTATGTATGCATGTTTTTAGTGGACTTCCATCTTTTCAATTCTTTTTGGCCATTCTTTGATCTTTTCATTTAATAATTATTTCTCATCCTAAGTTACATGTTTTTATGAAAGCCACTTTAATGTCACAATCCAATTTCATTTCAGCATAAATCACAGTGATCTTTGCACAATAAAAAAAAAAAAATTTAGGGTTTTTTTTTTTTCACTGTAACTCATCATTCAAACAACAATCAAACAAAATCTGGTTCTATTTTTTTTAATAGTTTCGTAAACTCTCATGTTATTTATTGAATTGATGAATGTCTGTTTCACAGTGTCAAATATTTATCATAATATCAGAGGTGGAACCAAGGATATTTTGGGGGTAGCCAATAAACAAAAAGTTCATATTTTATATGAATTTAAAATTGATCTCTTCATATTTTTATATAATTGATGTGATCATAGCAACATCAGATTCGGTTAAGAACACAATTGATCCAGTTCATATACCAGTTTGACCAATTACAAGATACATAGCTTAGAAAATCAAGGACGTCATGGCAAGCCCAGCTCAATGTCATGTAGCCGAATTGAACAAGCACATTAGAGACTAAGTGGACTTCAAGGAAGAGGGTTCAAGAGTTATACACTTGACCCAAGTCATCGATGAGTAGCATTGATCAATTTCATTTGTTTAGGCTTAGTTTCATTATACTATTATTTATTTATTTGCATGTATGAATTAAATATGCACGTTTTATTTAGCATTGTGTTAGTTTTTTTATTTTTGGTTTTTTAATGGGGTAGAAATTAAGAGTTATGGGCTTGAGTTGATAATTGATAGTTTAAGGTTATTTTTAACTTTTTGCATCTATTAGGGTTTGATTCATGTAACTATTTAAAAGCCATATTTTTCAGTGGAAAAAAGACGGAACTATATCGAAAGAAAATACATAGTTTGTGATTTGCTTTGTGTGAGAGAAGAGTGATTCTTCCAAAGTTCAGTGATTGAACAAAGACTCATTAAAGGGTTGGCATTTTTTGTGGTGTCATTTTGCTGGCGTATCTTTTTTACTTCATCTGAGGAAATCTTCAATGATTTTCAAGGAAAAGTTCTTTGAAGGTTTACAGGATCTTGGGTCAGATTTTTTTCATCGTATCAATAATTTTGTTGTATTCTACATAATTTTATGATTTTTTTCATTATGACTCCTATAATTAGCTTTGATGAATACTAAAAAGTGTACATTTAATAAAGATAAAATAATCATTTTACACTATAGTTTCATTAATCTCCTTAATTTAGTACATTTGTAAGATAATAATTAAATTTATGTTTTATATATTTTTTATTGTGATTTTTATTTCTTACATAGGTGAAATAATATTTTAAATACATAACTAGAAAAATGGACGTGATATTTGGATTTTGGAGGCCAGAAACTTAAAGAGCGTTCTAACAATGTACAATTTCAACTTTGCGTAATTTTGGCCATAAATTTTTACTCCAATATCGGATTGAGACAATTCCAGTTTCAGATGAAAGAAGACTCAAATATCTGCAACTTTGCTTTTTAAAATATTTTCTGAAATTTTCAAAGTCGAAATTGATGAAAAATCCAAAATGTGTTACATGTAATTTTAATTAAAAAAAACATAAAAAAAAAAAAAGAGGTGGGAAATGACATTCCACCTTTCGGTGGATTGTCAATTCCCACCTTACATGCAATTTGCAATTTGCAAATTGCAAATTGTATGAGGGTGCTGAGCACTATACTATAAAAAGAGGTGCTTAACACTTTAGAAAAACAGCTCATTCCTGTACGGGCCAAATTTGGGCCCAATGGCATAACCGTCATTCCGTATTTGGGCCAATCACGAAACCAAAGCCCTGAGGCCCACCATCAGATCTAGTTTGAGAAATCAATTTTGGGCCGAGAGGCCCGACCAGTCCAGAGCCCATCATCAAGGATTTAACAGTTCAAGAAGGCCAACGGATTCATGAGTAATTAGATTGGGAAAACGCATTCAGTAATAAACTCCATTAAATCGACAGTTACAGTCATAAACCCCATCATTAACACATCCAACGGGAAGAAGAGACTTAAATGACCACACGTCAGAAGGGCCTATAAAGGAGAAGATCACACTGCACGACGGGGGAGGATGAGAGAGGTTATAGTACCATGCCCTCACAGCAAACAAACGAGGACAAAGGTAACTTCAGGCCTTATTCTCCCTACATCCGACTTATTCACATTTCTGACTTGAGCGTCGGAGTGCCCCCGGCACCCACCACACCGGTGGGCAGTACTCCCTCTCACTCTATCTTTGTTTTGTAGGATCGCTAGTGCCCTTCCTTCGAATTCTCAATTGTGGACCTCGGGCGAAAACCAGCGTCCAGATTTCTCAAACTAGATCTGATGGTGGGCCTCAGGGCTTTGGTTTCGTGATTGGCCCAAAGACGGAATGACGGTTATGCCATTGGGCCCGTACAGTTTGTCCCCTACTCTCTAAGTCAAGGAGTCCTTGGCTTGGAGAGTATTTGACGCGCGTGTCGAGACCATATAATGAAGGTCTATTTGACCGTTGATGCTGCCTATTGATTGAACCAAACGAATGTCAAGTTATGAACTTGACTCCACATGATCCATCATGGATGTGTCCAGTCGAATGAGCTAGACGAAGGTCATGAACTTGACTCTACAAGAGCCATTGGGGAAGTACCCAGTCGACTGAACCAGATAAAGGTCAGGATATATGTCATACGACATGTGTAGTATATGTCTATAACTTGACTCGACGTGAGTCCATGGAGGATTTCCCCGGTCGACATGTGTAGTCCATGCCTAAAACTTGACTCGACGTGAGTCCATGAGGGATGTCCCCGGTCGACTGAACCAGATGAGAGTTCATGAGTTACTTTCACTCGACATGTCGTATGGACTGTAGGAAGTCCACGTCTAAATTTGACTCGACATGAGTCCTTAGGGGATGTCCCCGGTCGACTGAACCAGATGAAGGTTCATGAGTTATTTCACACGATATTGTCGTATGGACTGTAGGAAGTCCATGTCTAAATTTGACACGACATGAGTCCATGGGGGATGTCCCCGGTCGAGTGAATTAGATGAAGGTTCAGGAGTTATTTTCACTCGACATGTCGTATGGACTTTAGGAAGTCCATGTCTAAATTTGACTCGACATGAGTCCATAGGGGATGTCCCCGGTCGACTGAACCAAATGAAGGTTCATAAAGGTTCTCATTCCTCATTCTACAAGACCTGACAAAGGCCACTGAGGGTGTAATTCCTCATTCTACATGACTTTTAGTCTGAGACCATGTCGTTTGAAGACCATGAGACTACGGTCGAATGAACATGATGAAGGTCCATGAGGGTTCTCATTCCTCATTCTACAAGACCTGACAAAGTTCAATGATGATATAACTCCTCATTCTACAGGACTTGTAGTCTGAGACTATGTCGTTTAAAGACCATAAGACTGCGGTCGAATGAACCTGATGAAGGTCCATGAGAGTTCTCATTCCTCATTCTACAAGATCTGACAAAGGCCAATGAGGGTGTAATTCCTCATTCTACAGGACTTGTAGTCTGAGACCATGTCGTTTAAAGACCATGAGACTACGGTCGAATGAACCTGATGGAGGTCCATGAGGGTTCTCATTCCTCTTTCTACAAGACCTGACAAAGGTCAATGAGGATATAATTCCTCATTCTACAGGACTTGTAGTCTGAGACCATATCGTCTAAAGACCATGAGACTACGGTCGAATGAACCTGATGAAGGTCCATGAGGGTTCTCATTCCTCATTCTACAAGACCTGACAAAGGCCAATGAAGGTGTAATTCCTCATTCTACAGGACTTGTAGTCTGAGACCATGTCATCTGAAGACCATGAGACTACGGTCGAATGAACCTGATGAAGGTCCATGAGGGTTCTCATTCCTCATTCTACAAGACCTAACAAAGTTCAATGATGATATAATTCCTCATTCTACAGGACTTGTAGTCTGAGACCATGTCGTCTGAAGACCATGAGACGATGGTCGAATGAACCTGATGAAGGTCCATGAGGGTTCTCATTCCTCATTCTACAAGACCTGACAAAGGTTATTGAAGGTTTTCATTCCTCATTCTACCAGACCATATATGTAGTGTCGAATGAGATCTTTAACAAGTGCCAAACTTCACACGTGTAGTGTCGAATGAGGTCCTTAACAAGTTCCAAGCTTCACACGTGTAGTGTCGAATGAGATCCTTAACACGTGTCAAGTTTCACACGTGTAGTGTCGAATGAGATCTTTAACAAGTGCCAAGCTTCACACGTGTAGTGTCGAATGAGATCCTTAACAAGTACCAAGCTTCACACGTGTAGTGTCGAATGAGATCATTAACAAGTGCCAAGCTTCACACGTGTAGTGTCGAATGGGACATCTTCTTCATGCTGAGTCTCCATACATGTAGTGTCGAGTGAGATATCCTTTCCAAGTTTGGTAATGTCGACTGAGATATTATCACCCCATACATGTAGTGTCGAGTTGGATATCCTAATACCAATTCTCCATACTTGTAGTGTCGAGTGGGATATCTTTGCCAAGTCTGGTAATGTCGACTGGGATATTATCACCCCATACATGTAGTGTCGAGTGGGATATCCTAATACCAATTCTCCATACATGTAGTGTCGAGTGGGATACTCAACAAGTGCCAAGCCACATATTGTATTGTCGACTGAGACACCAATAACAATTACCAAGCTATATGTTGTAATGTCGACTGAGACATTTATAACAATTACCAAACTATATGTTGTAATGTCGACTGGGGCACCCATAACAAGTCCCAAACTATAAATTGTAATGTCAACTATAAAAAATGCAAGTCATACCTGGTAATGTCGACTGAGATGTCCACGCCAAGTATTCATTAGAGTATAGTTCATTTTGACATCATCATCACGCCAAGTATATCTCTTCATCATATGGGGTGAATGATAGGAAAAATGGTTCCACTGAAGGGACGCGCCTTGTTCCATGTAGTATGGAGTTGATGACATTACTAGAGAATACTTCTTAGTTGGTTGGGTATGCTGGAAGAATATGAGGGTATTCTCATGTCGAATGGAATAAGTATATCGATTGGGTCTGATGATTTTTTATGTGGTCGACTGGAGTAAATGGGTTTCTCCCTAAGTTGTAGTTTTGTGAAGGTCATTTTCTTTTAAAGTTACCAATGAATACTTGTTTGGGAAGCTATGATGTCCCCAAAGCAACAATAGGTGGCTTCTGGCCCATTTTTTGTCTAATCATGTGATATCTTATTGAGAAATATTACTAGCACATCATTTATTATGTCGTTTGGGAGGATTCAAACTTCTTTCATTGTCATGTTTGGTGGAGATTCTTCTCTTATTGTTCCTCTTATCTTCCTCCCACCTAATCTCGATGTGGGCTCGAGTTATGGCTTGATCCATATTGTAGCATCAAAATTTAGTGAGATTTTTGTAGAGTTTACTTTCTGAAAGTAATCCATTTCTAAATGCTTCCACTGCAGTAGGCTGATAGAGATCTGAGATTGTTATACTCTCTTTATTGAAGTGAGCCACGTAGCTTCGCAAGGACTCCCCTCTCTGTTGTTGGATGGCATTAAGGTCATTGGTGGTCTTCTCAAGCTTGCAAGAACTTGCGAAATGCTCCAAAAATTTATCTGCTAGCTGTTGGTAAGACTCGATGGATCTGTATGGGAGATTGATAAACCAGGTGAGGGCAAGACCAGCTAATGTTTCTCCAAATCCTCTGCACATACCAGCTTCCCATTGATGAGGAGCCAGACCCGTTGATAACATCTTGTATTTGTAATGGACAACATGGTCATCTGGGTCAGTTGATCCATCATACATCTTCATATCTGGAGGACTGAACTTCCTTGGTAGCTCAATGGAAGTGATGGTCTCCAAAAATGGTATATCTAAGATTGTGCCAGCTCGGCCTTTTCTCACTGATAGTCTGACACTAGGTAGGTTGGAGAGAATTGCATCTTTGAACTCTTTCATTTCCTTACGCATAGTGGAGGCAACTTGCCGTGCTTGGTCGGTTGGGGAGATATGTCGACTTCTTTCTTGATTTGGTAGATGGTTTTCCAATGGCGGATTCTCACTTGCCACATTGTTGAATGCCCCCAGGAGATTGGTGGGGATTGTAGGATTGATGGGATGGTCTGGAGAATCAGGTTGTTGAGAGGTTATATTGGAGCTTCGCATGGCTTGACTCTCTTCTTCTAAGGCGCGTAATCATTCTTGGAGTATGATCAGATGCGTAGTCATAGGATCTGGTGTCTCATCAGTGCTAGAAGTCATGGTTGGCTGTGTTTTAGGAACAGTAGACTGAGAGATCTTTGTCTGCTATGAATCGCTAAGGCCCCACGGTGGGCACCAAATTGTGGACGCTGGTTTTCGCCCGAGGTCCACAATTGAGAATTCGAAGGAAGGGCACTAGCGATCCTACAAAACAAAGATAGAGTGAGCGGGAGTACTGCCCACCGGTGTGGTGGGTGTCGGGGGCACTCCGACGCTCAAGTCAGAAATGTGAATAAGTCGGATGTAGGGAGAATAAGGCCTGAAGTTACCTTTGTCCTCGTTTGTTTGTCGTGAGGGCAAGGTACTATGACCTCTCTCATCCTCCCCCGTCGTGCAGTGTGATCTTCTCCTTTATAGGCCCTTCTGACGTGTGGTCATTTAAGTCTCTTCTTCCCGTTGGATGTGTTAATGATGGGGTTTATGACTGTAACTGTCGATTTAATGGAGTTCATTACTGAATGCGTTTTCCCAATCTAATTACTCATGAATCCGTTGGCCTTCCTGAACTGTTAAACCCTTATGAACCTTCATTTGGTTAAGTCGACCGGGGACATCCCCTATGGACTCATGTCGAGTCAAATTTAGACATGGACTTCCTAAAGTCCATACGACATGTCGAGTGAAAATAACGCCTGAACCTTCATCTGATTCACTCGACCGGGGACATCCCCCATGGACTCATGTCGTGTCAAATTTAGACATGGACTTCCTAC